>ML778180.1:768589-795873 GCA_009831015.1 Picea engelmannii | reverse complement strand
AGTCTCCTATATATACCAAGGAGACATTTTCATTTTGAATCATATTGTACTTGAACATTTAAGTGGGGTAAAAGGAGGTTGCCCCCTCGAAGAGGCTTATTATATGAAATTATCTCTTTTTCAAGGCGTTGAGTACTTTTCCTGAGGTTTTTCTATACTATATTGAAGTTTGGTTCTTAACATTCTCCATCTACTCTCTAAGCACTAACTTTTCCTCAAACAATCTAAATGTACCTTTGGATCCTCAAAAGTGGAATACCTAGGTCATATTGTCGACAAGGATGGTGTCTAGGTGGATCCTAAGAAAATTGAAGCTATGCAGAATTGGCCTCGCCCTAGAGCTCTTAAGAGATTGCATGGTTTTCTAGGTTTAACGGGCTATTATTGAAAGTTTGTTCGAAATTATTGAAAAATTGTAGTTCTTCTCACTTCTCTCCTTAAAAAAAATGCTTTCACTTGGAATCCAGCTAGGTGTCACTCCTTCCAAGCCTTGAAAGATGTTATGTGCTCGAACCCTATCCTAGCACTTCCAGACTTCACAAATATGTTCGTATTAGAATGTGATGCTTCTCGGAAAGGAATTGGGGCCGTCCTCATGCATGATGGCATGCCTTTGGCCTTCACTAGGAAACAACATTTAGAGAGACATTTGAGCCAATCCATTTATGAAAATGAAATGTTAGCTATTCTGCATGTTGTGGATCTCTGGCGACCTTTTTTATTGGGTCAATGCTTCCAAATAAAAACTGATCATCACAGTCTCAAGTATTTTCTGGAACAACGAATTTCATCACCAAATCAACAAAAATGGGTTACCAAGATATTTGGCTATTATTATGAGATCATTTACAAGAAGGGAAAGGAAACTATAGTTGCAGATGCTCTTTCCCAGAAATATGAAGAATATGGGTCCCTTTTCTCTCTCTCCTTCAGTGTACCAGATTGGATTGTCTCCAAGCTGTTTGTTAGAAATGGCTGCAAGACCCAAAAATTTCTAGCATGATCCACCAATTGCAACACAATTTTCCAGCATCTCCAAGGTACTCTTGGCTCAATTAAGAGCTTCACTACAAAGACCACTTGTATTTATGCAAGCAATCACAACTTAAATCCACGATGCTTTCTAAACTTCATGCTTCACCCACAACTGGGCATTCAGGGTTTACCAAAACCTATGAATGGGTCAAATGTTCTTTTTTTTAGGATGATATGAAACAAGATGTCTGATCCTTTGTAGCTGAATCTGAGGTCTGTCAACACAACAAGGGAGAAACAATCAAAGCTTCGGGTACACTCCAATCACTTTCGATCCCTGCTACTATTTGGTGATATATTTCTATGGATTTCATTGTTGGCTTACCTAAATCAGGCAATAAGTCAGTCATCATGGTGGTCATCGATCGTCTCTCCAAATATGATCATTTTTGTGCTCTTCAACAACCATTCACTACCACAATGGATCAAATTTTCATGGATAATATCTTGAAGCTTCATGGCATGCCTTATTCTATTGTCTTTGACAAAGATCCCACATTCACCTACAATTTTTGGCAAGAATTGTTCAAACTATAGGGCACCTAATTGCATCTCAACACCACCTATCACCCCCATAAAAATGGACATACTGAAGTTGTCAACAAGTTTTTGGAAACATATTTGAGGTGTTTTTCATATGAGAGGAAAAATCAATGGGCTCAGTGGTTACCCCTAGTTGAATGGTGGTACAACACATCTTACCATACAAATACTCACATGACTCATTTTGAAGTAGTGTATGGAAAAAATCCATCATCGGTTCTCTCATACCTACTAGTGTTTTCAAAGGTTTAGGAGGTTGACAAAAATATTATAGTCCAAGAGGCTATTCTTCGTGTCCTCAAAGAAAATTTGGTCATGGCTCAGAATCACATGAAGCAACAAGCAGATCAAGGTCGTTCAAAATGATAATTTGCTGAATGGGACCTAGTGTTTCTTCGACTACAAAATTACAAGCATACTTCATTCAAAGCTGAACGCCGTCAGAAACTTTCTCCCAAATTTTATGGTCCTTATACCGTGCTCAAGCGAGTGGGATCAGTGGCCTACTAGTTAGCTCTACCCAGTTAGTCAAAGCTCAATCCTGTTTTTCATGTCTCCTGCTTAAAGAAGGTGATTGGAACTAAGTTCCAAAATCAAACCAGTCTCACTGAGTTGGATGAATAAGGTTCCATCTGGTTTCAACCACAAACAGTCTTGGACCAGTGAGAGTGTCGTCTCCGTCAACTCACCTTCAAGGAAGTGTTAATCCAGTGTAAAGATACAACTCCAGAAGATGCCACCTGGGAGCTGACCACCATTCTACAACAATTTCCTCATCTTAAGCCTTGAGGACAAGGTTGTTCTTCAAGGGGGAGGGCATGTTAGGGAGCTAACCTCCCTAACCCCTCACGTAGGCAGAATACTATAATTCCATGTAATAAAGGACAATATTAATAAGGCCTAGCAATAAGGAAGAATAAGTCAAATGTAAGAAGACTTAATATAAGATTCCACTTCTAGAAGGATCTTCCTCTAGATTGTTCTTTTGGAAAAATATATTTAGTATAAATAGGAGTAGAGGGTATTCAAAGTTTTGTCTTGAGAATTATTGTAATAGAGCTCTGCTCTGCTGGAGGTTTCCCCCTTGAAGAGGAAAGTGAACATTGTTTCCTATCAATAAAGGTATAATTTTGGTGTTGTGGTTTCATTTATTGTGTTGTTCTACTGTTATTCTCTGCAATATTTTTGTTTTCATCTATTTTAATAGATCTGGTACCTTACAAAACACCACTATATGAGCCACGCCCATTCCCTACAGAGTGTGACATGCCAAAGAAAGAGGATACAGTTCAAAATCCCCCGTCTAGAGGAAAACATTCATAGGAAACCCAAAGAACATACCTCCTCCAGGATTGTATTTATAAAGACCAATACAACCCCTAGTGCCTATAAAGTAAGGTGAATTAAACACCCCTTAGTTCCAAGAAACCAAATGTGCACACTTCTCTATGCCTTCCTGGAACCAATTCACAATCACACCCCTTTGAAATAAAAAAAGCAAAGTAAGACCCAAATTGAAGTAGAGTAAAGCACAAAAAACTTTCGAAGATCCAAAATTAGCTAGTATGATCTCCCATACCACAGGTTCCAGGGGGGGAAGTTCAACTCAATTCATAAACAATAAACCGAAAAAGGATACCCCCAACAAACAAAGATACATGTTCATGGTTCCTCACTTTCTTCCTAACTAGAGCTCCTTCCAACAAATTGTAGTCCATTAATGCTTAATCCCATGGAAACAAAGAAATTCACCACTCCAAAGTTCGTAATCACATGGAGACATGGCTATGAGCATGTGATGAGGAGAGCCCCTCTACGATAGAATCATATTACCACACGATGAGCCATGTGATACCTTAAATTTGTGAAACATGGCTTAAACCTCATGTTGATATACTATGGGATTGGTAAATCAATGTCGTTTCCACTGATGCTAATGACCCCCTCTTTTATGAGGGTGGATTTATTAGTGAAACCACCTACAATTTGGCTATTCTCTCAGAGGACATGAAAGAAACTAATATTATAAAATTTTAGCACCTCTTTTCTAGCTTGATCTAACACTAAATGTAGGATATTATTTGCAATAACTCTCTTTGAAACCATTTTTTTATATGGAAATATTTGTATCCCCAAGCATAAGAAATGATTGAATATTATCTTTGATAGCCAACCTTAGCCCTTGTATTATAACATAAGCTTCTACTATATTATTAGAATCTATACCAATATCCCATGCAATTGAAATTTCTATTGTTCCTCCAAGGCTTATGATAGCCCCCCCAACACCTACCACCCCATTAAAAAATTTGAAGGACATGTGGATGGGGATTGATCCACTTATGTGTGCATTGAGATCAATTCTAGCTTCTAGAATTTCCCTCCCCTTCTCTATTTTCCCAACTCCTTTTGTCCTTTTCTTTTCCCTCTTCTATACTTACCCTAATTCCCCTTTTCTTTTTTTCCCTTCTATTTTACCTTTCCAGTTCTTATTTTTGGTCATTTTTCCAAAATGATGGGTTCACGGGTTGATAGACTCGTGTTTCATCATCTCCATCAACACTCTCACATCATGAGTCTGACTGATCACCACATTATACTATACTTAACCGTTTTTTGTAGTTGCGGGTTCCCGGGTTGACAGGTTTCAAGATTTCATATCCCTTGTTTCGTGAACTACATTTTGTACTCGGATGATCCATGATATACATTTTGACCATTCGATTCCCCAAGATCCTAAGTAACTCATCCCTCCTATAATCAGTCCGACTGAATGCATTACAACACTTATCTAATTCTTAACCTTTTGCAATGACGGGTTGGCGGGTTCCCGGGTTGGTGGGTTCACAAAAGTCCCAAATGCTATTTTCTTTCATCCGTCCTCTCTAGATTTGTGCTATTCCCAAGTCACATTTAGTATGGTTTAATGCTAATAACTCATCATGCATGTCCCGTAAATATTGTCATTAATAAGTGAAGGGATCGGGGAATTTCCTTATTAAACCACATTAAATCATGATTTGCTGAAGATTATATATTATCTCTCAAGTGCTCATTTTAAATATTATATAGATCAAAAGAATGCTCTCATCAACTTATCGTAGCACCAACTTAACAACATTTTTGTGGAGATACTTTAAACATTTTTGGACGAGAGGGCCAATATTTTTAGTGGTCTAGAGCATACTCTTATTATTCATCTCCTTCTACGCAGAAGGAAGTAATTTGGACATCCAAAATTGCTCATGCATGCTGTGATCCTGAAGTTTTTGAATGCAAGGAATTGGTTTCTTGGGCATCGAGAAATATGTACCAAGCCAGCGGATGATTCAACTCCAGGACCATTCTCCCGTCATTCTTTCGCCTCAAGTATTCCATAAAATGTTGAAACTCCTAGAGCCGACACTCACCTTCAAAGGTGAAGATTGTAGGGACTTCTTGAAAAAAAATGACAACGACCTATATATCTTACTTTAATTCTTGGAGAATCCCGTGACCATCCCTGAAGATATCACCAAATTACAGGTCAACCTTTTGAAAAACCCATTTCGAGAAATTGCCTGGTTATTTACCAGAGTTACAGGTCAAGAAAATACTTCCAACATTTCCCGTATGATTCTTTACATCTTATACATTACTGTCAAGGAGCATGTCATTTTTGATTGGGGGAAGTTGATTTCAATTGAAATATCTTCCCAATGTTCTTAATATAAAAAGGATAAGAAATTATTTATGTCTTCTTATTTGGTTTTCACAATAGCACATTGCTGTCAGTTTCCTAAATTGTCTATATGCAAGAAGGTGAATTGTGAATTTGACCATGTGACCTTTTGGTACCAAGCATTATGGAGGCAGAAATATTCCCTGCATTTTCATGAAGTTTTCCACAACTTTGTCTCGGTTGTTAAAGAGTTGTTGTTTGGACGAGATACCCCAAGAATATATGCTCAATCTAGTAAATTCCTGGATAGAAAGGGGACTTTGGAACAAATGGAGAATTACAATGTCATCAGGATATTCGTTTCCAAGGAAAATCCTTCATTTCTACCATGCCATATATCTCACAGAATGTTTGTTACATAAGTTTCAAGGAAATATAACTTTTGGCTGCACTTGTATCATGAAAAACAAAAAAAGAAATTCATTCATTTGCCTTGGAAAGTTGCGGATTTTGTATTCAGAAGTATGAATGAAATTGATGAATTTGCAAACCACTTCCACAACTTGAATCTCAAGTATGCTGAAAATATCAGAGGGTTTGACCCTAACAAAATCTTTATGGGACATATGTTAACAATGGGTTTTAGCAATTCATTTATCCAGACTGTTCTAGGAGAATAATAAGATAATCACCCGGGAAAACTTGCCCACACTACTGGCAACTTAGAGACGGTACTTAGTACAAATTAACTGTACAAAAAGAGAGGAAAAGGTCGCAGGGAGAAGAGTTCCTAGTCCCCAAATATCAATCCTAAGAATACAACACCTTGGAGCAATGCTCCAGCATCCCACCCATCTAAGAAGGTAATCAACAGTAGTTCAGGCGGAGGAGGAGATAAGAACCCCCCTCCAGGAAAAATTAAAATCTCACATAAACTTCCTCCGAGGAAGAAGAGGAAGAAGAACATCGCGTCGAAAGTGACATCAATAACTTTTCCCTCCAAGATATGGAGCTTGAGGTTGACATTGAGAAGATGTTTCCTAACATTGATCATCCAGGAGGCGTGACCCACCAAAATGAGTCGTTGGAAATTGTTGAAAATGAGATATTTGATGAAGAAGAATCATTTGTGTATCAGAGTGCTGTTTTTGACAGCGAGTCTAAAAAATTAATTATTGAGAAGAGTGATGTGAAGAATAAAAAGGGGAAATATCATTCAGAGGTTAACCTAAGAAATATGCGGCCTTCCCAAATTTCCAGAATTCATAAAGCAACAAGCGATGCATTGGACGATTCCATTGGTGGTCTCAAAGCATAAAATATAAAGTTAAAGGAAAGGATTAAGGAAATTGAAGAGACTTTGATGCCTCTTCCACTCCTTTCCAACCCTTCGACAATTGTCAGACCCGCCACACCCACAACCAAATTAAAAGGATCCTCAAGCTTACTCACATTAGTCATGAGCTATGCAGAGAATAATATCAAGAAAAAAATGGCACTGATTACAAAAGCTTGGGAAATTTCAAAAAGCATGATTTCTTTTGGCTCGAGGGTGCATGCATTCCTTGAATATCTATAGGTTGACCTAAAAAATGAATAATTTTTCTACCTTGATGTCGTGGTACCCTTTGGTATTAAAGTTTCCAACATGTCAGATTTAAAGAGAAGAAAAGAGGACCTTCCCTCTCCTAGTCGGATCAAGCAGTTGAATGTCTGTTGGAAAGAGAAAATAAATAACTTGAACAACATTGTTCAGGCATGCAACCAAGCCATAAAAATGAGAGAAGAGCTATTCAAAAGACTCATAGAGGTGGGCCTAGCCAAAAGCACTAATGAAGTCCAAGATCCCAAGTTGATCCTCAACTCGTTGTTCCTAACAAAACAACAGTTCGACGAGCAAGTTGAGATATTTAAAGGATTGTCAATTGAAAAATTCTATGACATACTTGAATATGATGAGAACACCATATATAACTAGCTAGTAGATTACACCATAAAAAATCATGATATTGAATAAATATTACAAGGAATTTCCATTGATCTCCGTGACTTGGAGGGTGAGCTATTCAATATTAAAATTGGGCATGAAATGAATGTGGTACCTATGAAAAGTTACATCGAAGAATGGTTCAAGAAGGCTATCGACAAACTGACAATGAAGGGTAAGATGCAGTTGAGACAGTTCTTGTAACCGTCAATGAAAACGATAAAAGGACATCGACGAGAAAATGAACAGGAGCGACCATCATAGTAAGTTTACACTGATCACATATTTATTTTCTTTATCAAGTCCTTCATCTAGTTATTCCACCTTTCACTAGAAAGGTTTAACTGAAGACTGATAACTCCTTTTTTTCTTCTTACCAGGTCTATTTGATTCTTCTACCGCCCATTGTCTTCTTTCTAAAAACTTATTTCTTGTATTTATTTTCTTTATGGTCTGTAGGATCCCCAATCCCAGTCTTTAAGACAAACATATTTACAATTTCAAGAATATGTAACAAACTATATTTTTTTTGAAATTTCAAGAGAACTACTTTGGGAACAATCTCGACTATGCTTTGTAATCTTGTTGTCAGAATATAAAGTATTTGAGGTTGATCTATCATTATATTTATTTGAGATGCTCATGTGTCCACTCTGTTAAAGTTCTCTTATGCATGCAAATCATCTTCTTTTTTATTTTATGTGATCATAAATATTTATCCCAAACAATGATGGATGCGAGGAAATTTTGCTTATTTGCTGTAAATGTGTGATTCGCGGTCCTTTCTTAGGAACTTTCTTTAAAAAGAAAAAAAAAAAAAAACATTTTCCTTTTACCTTATTGTAATATTTCTATTTCTTTGAATTACTATAACGARCTTCTGTCAAGTCCCACATTTTGAATATTTTAAAAATCTCAAGAAAATATAAAGAGGAGTACCACCTTTATAAAAACACATGGGGATTTACATCCTCCCGAGGTTTCCATTTTGGTCTGAATGGATTCRAGAGTCAACATTTTTGGCAATCATAATGGGGACATGAATTGAAAATTCAGAACTTGACCCAATGTTTTTGAAAGAATATATGACTTTACCCCAGGGTAATCATCCCCGTTTGGGAATTGGATTGAATAATCAACAAAGAAYTATACASGATTTGTACAATATGGTATTAAAAATATCCCAAATTCAAGAAGAATTAGAAGGGTCCTGGCAGATCTTAGTCCAAGAAGAAGAAAGATAAATCCTTTGAAGACAAAGGAGATAGGAACGACAAGACCAAAGAAATCAAAGGCTGGCTAGAGCAGCACAAGAACAAGGTCGGGACTGAAGCTGGAAAAATACAAGGGACCCATTACCATAACTAAAAGAAAGCAACTCTCTATTATTATAAGTGAAAAGTCTATACCTGAAGTCTCCCCAGACATGGCAAAAAGAAACAAACAACCCCGGAATGAGCATCATGAGGAGAGACAAGGAGGTGGAAGAGATTCTACAAGAAATCATGGAAACCCGAGATTTGGAAATCAAAGGAGGGTAAGAGATTCCCCTCTAAATATCATAGGTGAGCAACATGATCCCCCTATTCTCCCTAAGGGAACCTTAAAGTAATTTTCTGGAGATGGAGCAGTCGATGCAAATAGGCATCTGCACTTATTTCTTGATGTTTGTGATTTTCACCGTGTTGAATATGATGATATCATGGTAAGGTTGTTTCTCCAAACCTTATCAGAAAGAGCGTATGAATGGTATACGATGTTTCCCAATAGATCCATTCAATCATTTAATGACCTAGAATATATGCTCCTGACTATGTTTTCCCCTTCAATTGCTTGTCATACCCTTCTCACCGATTTCACCCAGATTGGTTTGAGGAAGAATGAAAGGATACGAGATTTTAATCTTAGGTTCAATAAAACCTTGAGTAGGATTCTACAAGATAAAATACCAAATGGCCCAATCATTCCTGGTTTATATAAGAATGCAATTCCC
Source organism: Picea engelmannii (assembly GCA_009831015.1). Taxonomy (NCBI): domain Eukaryota; kingdom Viridiplantae; phylum Streptophyta; class Pinopsida; order Pinales; family Pinaceae; genus Picea; species Picea engelmannii. The sequence goes on along the minus strand of ML778180.1, from coordinate 786,654 downwards.
CCAAATGTAAAATATGCTGTCATAACATCCCAAATGGATACTTTGGAAGAGGCAATGACTAAAGTCATTGAGATGGAAGAAATTATGATTGAAATGGGCAGCGACCCCGATATTATACTGGGAAGAGTACAAAGACATTTGTGAGAGTTAAATATTGATAACCAAGAAGCTTCCAGTTCAAGAAAGAATGGAGAATTCAAGCCTCGACCAAATCAAAACCAAACGATGGGAGGAGGATTTTTCAAGGGAACCATACCTAATGTAAAGGTTGATCCTGTAGCAACACAAGAAACTAAGCAAAGAATCGAAATTGCACAAATGAATAGAACCATCAAACAAATGCAGAACAAGATAAACAGACTAAGAAGATGAGATAATTACCTGCCAAATCCAAGAATTCCAATCTCAGAGAAAAGTAGGAACCCTCCCCAAGAAAACTGAGTAAGGTTTGAAAACATGGATAATACGCAAATACCAAGGGTTCCAAGGTGGCCTACTCCAAATGCGATTTCTCTGGATGATGTCTATGATGAGCAATTAATTGAGAAATATAACTATTACTCACCTGATGAGAGCTCTGAAACTGTGTAGATGGACAGATGCAAGGCATCCATGTATATATTTGAAGAGGGCGACAACGATCCCAACTCACAAGAAAATGTCGCCCAGACAAGAGTGTTTGTAAATAGACCAAAAAATAAAGGCGACTCTGATAAAGAGAACGAAAAAGAAAAAGAAAAAGAAAAATAAAAGGAAAAAACAAATGAGAAAGTGACAGATGGATTTTGAAGTAAAAGGAAACACATGACGTCAAACTCCACTCAAATGACATATAATGTTGTAGAAGATTTGAGTAAATTAAGGATAACCCTACCCTTTACGGAAGTGGCGAAGATTCCCCAACAAAGACAGAACATTTTGAAGTTGTTGGATGATCCTTCTGAAAGAGCAGAAACTGTTGTTACCAGTCCTAAACAAACCCCTGGCCAGTGAACTGCCAAGCTGAGAGGTAAAATTACTCCCTTTTACATTTCTGTTGAAAATCATCATGTTGCACTGCATAATTGTTTAGCTGACACTGGTGCGACGAACAATATCATGCCACTGGCGATCATGGAGGCATTGGACATGGTTTGCACCAAGTATTATGAGACTGGTGAAACTATATATGCAATTGATTCTAGAAAAGTGCCAACTTATGGAGAAATCAAGGACTTTTATGCTTGGATTACAACAACCCCCCATATCATTACAAATTTCAATATTATTGTGGTAGACCTTCCTTTGACATATGGAGTTGTGGGGGAAGAGACTGGACGTCTATGATTGGAGGATATATAATGAACGATGGAAGTTTTATGATTTTTCCAGGTAAATAAGGAACAACGATTAAAGTGCTATGTGAACCTCGAAAACCCTTCTCCTTAAAAAATAAGGACAATGAATCGATGGAGGATTAAATAGATGCTAGAATTGGAAACTACACTATCCTAGACATAGAGCATAATGAAATTCTGGAGAAATTGCAAGACACGGAGAATCAAGAGTATCCATTTGAAGGGTACTGGTGGATGTCGTTTGATGGATCTTGTTCGAGCTCTGGAAATGGATTTGTAACTGTTCTTATGAGTCCAAGTAAGATTATGCATCCACACTCTATTAGACTGGAGTTTTCATGCACCAATAACGAGGCAGAGTATGAAGCTTTGATTCAGGGGATGATCCTTGCACATGAAATGAAAATAGAACATCTAATTGTAAGTAGTGACTCAGAGTTGTCCATCAATCAGGTGACTCAGAGGTATAAAATAAAAAAGGAAATACTTAAGTTGTATTTCAAAAGGGTTAACGAATTGATGGAATATTTCAGTTCCTTCAACATTTCTTTTATTCCAAGGGATAAGAATTACAAGACAGAGTCACTAGCCTTGGAGGCCTCATTGTCAAATCCATATGATAGCCAAAGAAAAATGTCTTTCCAAGTAGAAAGAGATTTCCGACCGTCCATGCTCGATAACATTGAGTACTTGCAAGTGTTTGAGAACATTGAACAACTTGAATTTTTTTTGTTAAATGATGATGATGATGAAGACGATCACTCGTTTACTGTCCCCAAATATTTTTTAGAATCTTAATCTCTTTTCAAGAAATATGATCATGCTAAGAATCTCCTTGAATAAGTTTTAGTTCGAAAGGTACAAGAAATGAGAAAAGTCAATATTGGCACTGACAGTTCCCTGAAGTATGTAAACTTGGGAGTTGATTGTACCACTGAGGAAGCAGATCAATATGTTTCCTTGTTCAAAGAATACATTGATGTGTTTGCTTGGACCTATGGTTATTTAAAAGCTTATGACAAGACTATATTCCAACACGTCATTCCTTTGAGGGAAGGAGCAAATCTAGTGAAGAAAAAAATAAGGATGATGAATCCCAAGCTGAAACCTCTGGTAAAGCTTGAATTGGAGAAATTGAAGAATGCAGGAATAATTTATCCCATTAGACACTTAGACTGGCTTTCAAATCCTGTAATTGTATGAAAAAATACCGAGGAAATCCAGATGTGTGTCGACTTCAGAGACCTTAACAAAGCAAGCATAAAGGATAACTTTCCTTTGCCTAATATGGAGTTCCTTCTCCAACAAGTTACTAGATCAGCCTACATGTCCATGTTGGATGGATTTTCAGGATACAACTAGGTCTTGGTGGCTGAAGAAGATAGGGAGAAGACAACATTTATCACACCTTTGGAGACATACGCATATTCTAAAATTCCCTTTGGTTTGAAGAACGCTGGATCCACATTCCAGAGGGCCATGGATAATGCATTCAACAAGTTGATAGGAAATTTTATGGAATACTGTCAATATATCTTGATGGCACATTCAAATAAAAGGGAGGATCATATCCATCATTTGAGAAAGGTTTTTGAAATATGTAGATTGTATGGTGTTCCTCTGAATCCAAAGAAATGCTTGTTCGTCATGACTCAAGGAAAATTTTTGGGCCATATTGTATACAAGGAAGGGATTTACATAGATCCAGATAGAATTAAAGCAATAAATAATCTCAATCCCCCGACATCCAAGAAGGGAGTCCAATCATTTTTCGACAAGATCAATTTTGTGTGAATATTTCGTAAATCCGATAAATTGTTGCTGAAAAAGGAGTAGAGGTTCGAATGGACAACATATACTCAAGAGGTGTTCAATAACATCAAAGGAGAAATCAACACTTCTCCTGTCCTCATTATCCCAAACTTTCAAAGAGATTTCATCATCTATTCATTTTCTACAGAGACAATCATTGCATCCGTTCTTACTCAAAATAATATCAAAGGAGAAGAACTCCCAATAAGTTTCATGAGCAAAAGCCTACATGCCTATGATTTGAGGTATTTAGAACTGGAGAAGTAGGCCTTGGCTCTTGTAAAATCAATAGCACACTTTCGCATGTACATATTGAACTCCCATGTTATTGCTCATGTTCCCTCATCACCAATGAAGATGCTTTTGAATCAACAATTGAGAGAAGGAAAATGGGTTAACTGGTTGGCAAAGATACAAGAATATGATATTGAGATTAAATATTTAAAAGATATCAAAGGAAAAGGTTTATGTAAGCTCATCTCAAATGGGGATTCAGTTGATGGAATGATTTCAATTTTAGTTGGGGACCATTAACTGATTTAGAATGGTACAAATATATTATATTCTACTTAAGGTCTCGGAAATTTCCTATCACCATGAACCCCAAGGAGAAAAGAACACTGAAGATGAAGGAAAATAAATATGTGATGATTACTGACATATTGTTCATAAGAAATTATGATGGTATACTATTGAGATGCGTTGATGAAAATCAAGCCCAAGAAGTAATAAGGGAATTCCATGAGGGAATATGAGGTGGACACTTTGCACCTATTGCAACCTCCCACAAGATAATAAGAGCATGATTCTATTGGCCATCGATTTTCAAAGACTCGTATTCCATGATAAGGAAGTGTTTTTCATGTTAGCAGTTTTCAGGAAAAATGAAGAGATCCACGATGCCTTTGCAGCCCATAATTGTAGAACAACCGTTCTCCCAATGGGGACTTGATGTTGTTGGGCCAATTATTCCAAAGTCTAGTAAGGGGCACATATATATTCTCACAGCTACATATTACTTCATGAAATGGACAAAAACGATGGAATTAAAGAAGGCGAATGCTGAAGAGCTAATTAAATTCCTCAAAGACAATATTCTATCGAGATTTGGTGTCCCAGATAAGTTTATCACAAATAATGGTTTGATTTTCATTGGGTCGAAGTTTACGGAGTTTTGCGGAGAATATGGAATAATCATGGGTCAATCATCAAATTATTATCCACAAGGTAATGGCCTCGCTGAATCCACAAACACAACACTTGTTCAGATATTGAAGAAAACCATTGACAAGAATCAAAGGAATTGGCATCTAAAGCTAACAGATGCATTATGGGAAAGCAGAACGAATCTGAAGGATAGCACCAGGATGTCACCATATCTATTGGTTTATGGGAAAGAAGTGAAAATTTTGATTAGTCTCAAGCTCAATGCGTTGATTTCTGTGGTCAATACTGAAGATACAAAAGAAATTCTCCCATCCAGAGGAGAATTGATCAATTGTTGAAGTTGGAAGAAGAACGAAGCAAAGCGATGAATCAAAATTCTTAGAGGAAACAATGTGTCAATTTTTTTTTGATCAGAGCACAACTGTAAAGAATTTCCATAAGGGACATTTGGTGCTACTTTGGAACAAGGCCAAGGAGAAACCGTCCATGCATGCAAAGTTCGAAGCACTATGGATCGAACCATACACTGTCGAGAAGATATTGGGTTTTAACTCCTATATGCTCCAAGACATGAAGGGTAAAAGACTAATGCTGCTTGTCAACGAACAACATTTGAAAGTTTATTTCTCTTAAGAATTTATCATTCTCATTGTACATAATTTTATTTTTTTCAGTTTGTATATTCTTACTCTGACTCCCTAACCCAATGGGAGGAAGCGCCTGGTCATGAAAGGATCTGGATTCTTGACAACCCACAGGGGGTTATCATCCCATAGTTGGAGTAAGTTGTTGATATCAATTCCTTCTTCCATAATTTCCCTCCCCTTCTCTATTTTCCCAATGCCTCTTGTCATTTTCTTTCCCTATTCTATACTTACCCTAGTTCCCCTTTTCTTTTTTATCCTTCTATTCTCCTTTTCTAGTTCTTATACTTAGTCATTTTTCCAAAATGATGGGTTCACGGGTTGGAGGAATTGTGGATCCTCATCTCCCTTCACACTCTCACATCATGAGTTCGACCGACCGCCACATTATTCTATACTTAACCATTTTTTGTAGTCGCAGGTTCCCAGGTTGGTAGGTTTCAAGCTTTCATATCCCTAGTCCCGTGAACTAGATTTTGTACCCGAACGATTCACGATCTACATTTTGACCATTCGATTCCACGAGCTCCTAAGTATCTGATCCGTCCTATGATTAGTCCGACCGATCACATTACAACACTTAGCAAATTCCTAACCTTTTGCAATGGCGGGTTCGCGGGTTCTCGAGTTGGAGGGTTCACAAAAGTCCCAAATGATATTTTATTTCGTCTGTCCCCACCACGTTCACGCTATTCCCAAGACACATTTAGTATGGTTTGATTCTAATAACTCATCATTCATTTCCTGTAAATATTTTCATTAATAGGTGAAGGGCTCGACTTATTAAATCACAATAAATCATGTTTTGTGGAAGATTATATATTATCTCTCCAGCGCTCATATCAAATATTATCTGGATCAAAATAACTCTCTCGTCAACTTATGGAAGCATCAACTAGACAACAGTTCTGTGGAGATACTTTGAACATTTTTGGATGAGAGGACCAAAATTTTCAGTGGTCTAGAGCATACTCTTATTATTCATCCCCTTCTTCTAAGAAGGAAGTAATTTGGACGTCCGTAATTTCTCATGTAGGTTGTGTTCCTAAAGTTTTTGATTGCAAGGAATTTGTCTCCTGGTGCAACGATAAATATGTACCAAGCTAGTGGATGATTCAACTCCAAGACCATTTTCCCATCGTTATTTCACCTCAAATATTCTGTAAAATGCTAAAACTCCTAGAGCCGCCACTCACCTTCAAAGGTGAAGATTGTAGGGACTTCTTGAAAAAACATGACAACGAACTGGATATCTTACCTGAATTCTTGGAGAATCCCACGACCATCCTTGAAGATATTACCAAATTGCAGGTCAGCCTTTTCAAAAACCCATTTCGGGAAATTACCTGGTTATTTACCAGAGTTATGGGCCAAGAAAATACTGTCAGCATTTCTCGTATGATTCTTTACATATTATACTTTACTGTCAAGGAGAATACCATTTTTGATTGGGAGAAGTCGATTTCCATTGAAATATCTTCCCAATGGTCTCAATATAAAAAGGATAAGAAATTATTTATGTCTTCTTATTTGGTTTTCACAATAGGACATTACTATCAGTTTCCTAAATTGTCTATATGCAAGAAGGTGGATTGTGAATTTGACCCTATGACCTTTTGGTACCAAGAGTTATGGAGGCACAAATCTTCCCTGCATTTTTATGAAGTTTTCAACCAATTTGTCTTGGTTCTTAAAGAGTTGTTGTTTGGACGAGATACCCCAACAATATCTGCTCAAGCTAGTAAATTCCTGGATAGAAAGGGGACTTTGGAATAAATGGAGAATTACAATGTCATAAAGATTTTTGGTTCCAAGAAAAATCATTCCTTTCTACCATGCCATATATCCGAAAAAATGTTTGTTACAGAAGTTGCAAGGCAATATAACTTTTTGCTGCACTTTTTTCATGAAAAATGAAAAAAACAATTCATTCATTTCCCTTGGAAAGTTGGGGATTTTGTATTCAGAAGTATGAAAAAAATTGATGAATTTGCAAACCACTTCCACAAATTGAATCTCAAGTATGATGAAAATATTAGAGGGTTTGACCCTAACAAAATCTTTGTGGAACATATGTTAACAATGGGTTTTAGAAATTCATTTATCCACACTGTTCTAGGAGAAGAAGAAGATAATCATCTGGGCAACCCTACCCACACTGCTGGCGACTTAGAGACGACACTCAATACAAATGAATTGTACAAACATAGAGGAAAAGGTCCCAACGAGAAGAGTGCCCAGTCCCCAGCTGTTACTCCTAAGACTACAAAACGTCGGAGCAGTGTTCCAGTAACCCACCCATATAAGAAGGTAATCAACAATAGTTCAGGTGAAGGAGGAGATAAGAACCCCCCTCCAGGAAAAATTGAAAGCTCACATAAAATTCCTCTAAGGAAGAAACAAAAGAATATTGTACAAGAGGAAGAAGATCATCACATCAAAAGTGACATCAATATCTTTTCCCTCGAAGATATGGAGCTCGAGGCTGACATTAAGAAGATGTTTCCTAAGATTGATGAGCCAGGAGGCACGACCCACCAAAATCAGTCATTGGAAATTGTTGAAAATGAGATATTTTATGAAGAAGAATTATTGAGAAGAGTGATGTGAAGAATAAAAAGGGGAAATATCGTTCAAATTCTAACCTAAGAAATATGCGGCCTTCCCAAATTTCCATAATTCATAAAGCAACTAGTGATGCATTGGATGATTCCATTGGTGGTCTCAAAGAAGAAAATATAAATTTAAAGGAAAGGATTAAGGAACTTGAAGAGACTTTTATGCCTCTTCCACTCCTTGCCAACCCTTTGGTAATTGTTGGACCCACCACACTCGCAGCCAAAATAAAAGGATCCTCAATATTACTCACATTAGCCAGGAGCTATGTGGAGAATAATATCAAGAAAAGAATGTCACTGATTACAAAATCTTGGGAAATTTCATAAAGCATGATTTATTTTGACTCAAGGGAGCATGCCTTCCTTGAATATCTACAAGCTGACCTAAAAAATGAATAAGGTTTCTACATTGATGTCATGGTACCCTTTGGTATTAAAGTTTCCAACATTTCTGAGTTAGAGAGAAGAGAGGAGGACCTTCCCTCTCCAATTCGGATCAAGCAGCTGAATGCCTGCTGGAAAGAGAAAATAAAGAACTTGAACAACATAATTTAGGCATGCAGCCAAGCCATAACAAGGAGAGAAGATATATTCAAAAGAATCATGGAGGTGGACCTAGCCGGAAGCAATAACGAAGTCCAAGATCCAAAGTTGATCCTCAACTTCTTGTTCCTAAAAAAAAAATAGTTCGATGAACAAGTTGAGATATTTAAAGGATTGTCAATTGAAAAATTCTATGGCATAATTGAATATGATGAGTGTTAATGTTTAATCCATTATTATAGTTCTTTGCATATTAGATAACAATAGCATAATGCAAGATCACTGAGAAATACACAATCACAAGAGACACAACATTTATCCTAGGAAACCCTCTAGGGGAAGAAAACCCAGCAAAACTTCCTTATTATAGATAGCCAATACAATGCCAAGAGATCTCTTAAACTAATACAAAATATCCTCTCCTAGATATGTGCCACTCTCTCTCCTTCTTCTCTAACTGCAGATCTGAAACTTGCCTCACGAAATGAGCAAGTGAGTTGTGTGTCTAAGTGAGGCGCTAGCATCCTTATTTATATTAGACTGGCACATGTGAAGTGTCTCTTCACTGGCAGGGCCAAATTCTCCAACTGGGTGGTTATAACCACCTTTATTATGTTTTGGGGCCTCTTTAATATCTGTTGGGGCCGAATTCTTATTCTGCCTATTAAAATTATCATTTGACCAATCTGCAAAAGAGGATTTGGTCCTATTACAATAGCCGACATGATCAATCCACAATGGGGATTGATCCAATGAATAATATATCAAATAATAATAAGAATACTCTTTGCAATTACATTATTTCAACACTCCCCCTTAACAAGAAGGGTATTCTTCAACAACATCATGCGAGAGAGAGAGGACAACATCATCAACAACATCAAGTGGGTGAGAGGATATCATCATCAATATCATCTTGGAACACTGACTGGCGTATCTATAAATCATCGAAAGTTTTCTTCATTGACATCATCGTCATCATCATCTGCATCAATATGTATTAGTATAAAAACTAATACATCATCATCAACACAACACAAGGCTAGCTCATCATAATACAAGATTGGCTTTATTATGTTCTGGGGCCTCTTTAATATCTGTTGGGGCCGACTTCTTATTCTTCCTATTATAATTATCATTTGACCAATCCGCAAAAGGGGATTTGGTCCTATTACAATAGCCAACATGATCAATCCACAATGGGGATTGATCCAATGAATAATATATCAAATAATAATAAGAATACTCTTTGCAGTTACATTATTTCAACACTCCCCCTTAACAAGAAGGGTATTGTTCAACATCATCATGCAAGAGAGAGAGGACAACATCATCAACAACAGCAAGTAGGTGAGAGGACAACATCATCAATATCATCTTGGAACAATGACTGGTGTATCTATAAATCATCGTAAGTGTTCTTCATCGACAACATCGTCATTCTCAAAGGAATGCCATCATCATATGCATCAATATGTATTAGTATAAAAACTGATACATCATCATCATCACAACACAAGGCTGGCTCATCATAATACAATATTGGCTTTACGTCACAAATATCAAGCTGGAAGCTCAATACTTGTCTCATCTCAATGTCTTGCTTTATGTCACAACACTCAGGCTGGAAGCAAGATACTAAACTGGATTTATGTCACAACTATCAATCTGGAAGCACAATACTTGTCTCATCTCATCGTCTTGCTTTACGTCACAACACTCAAGATGGAAGCAAGATACTCATCCTACTTTACATCACAACCATCAAGTTGGAAGAAGGATACTAGACTGGATTTACGTCACAACTATCCAACTAGAATCTCAGTGCTAGTATCATCATATCATCTTGCTTTACGTCTCAACCATTAGGTCGGAAGCAAGGTACACATCCTGGTTTATGTCACAAACATCAGGTTGGAAGCAGGGAACTGGACTTGCTTTACGTCCCAGCTATACAGCCAAAAGCATAGTACTAATCACACATCATATTTCTTTACGTCACAACCATCAGGTCGGAAGCAAGGTACTCATCCTACTTTACATCACAACCATCCGGTCGGAATCAGGATACTAGACTAGCTTTACGTCACAGTTATCCAGCTGGAATCACAGTACTAGTCATATCACATCATCTTTCTTTACGTCACAACCATCATGTCAGAAGCAAGAGATGTCTCATCATTGCATCTACTCCCCCTTTCGAGGAGGGTCCTTTCAGACTATACCAAGCTTATCTCGAAAGTACTCAAACTTTATACAAGATAGTGGCTTGGTCAACACGTCAGCAACCTGTTCATCCCTGCTAATGTACTGGAGCTTTAAGGCTCCTCTCTGCACCATGTCATGGATGTAATGATAACGGATCTCTATGTGCTTCGACCTGTCGTGGAATACAATATTCTCTGTCATCTTTATGCATCTCTGTTTGTCACATAGAATCAAGGTTGCTCTCATATCTAAGTCAAATAGGCCAGTCAACAACTTTTGAAGCCATATAGCTTCGCAGCTGGTAGAGCATGCATCAATGTATTCTGCTTCCACCGTGATGAGAGCAATACTAGATTGCTTCCTACTCTGCCACGAGATCATAGTTGATCCCAAATTGAAACAACATCCTGAAGTGATTTTCCTATCAGAAACACTTCCTGCCCAATCTGCATCAATATATCCACTCAATGTGAAATCATGATCTCCATCAGTGATGAGATTTTCTTCTCTAGTTAAGAATAAGTCATCCACGTATAATAGTAATATTACTGGCTCATTGTTCATGATCTTGAAGTAGAGGTTAGAGGATTTACCTAGAGTAAAGCAAACTCTAACCTCTACTTTAAGATCATGAACAATGAGCCAATAATCTTACTGCTATACGTGGATGACTTATTCTTAACTGGAGAAGAAAAGCTCATCACTGAATGTAAAAAGAGACTTTCCTCAGAATTTGAAATGAAAGACCTTGGCCTAATGCATTATTTCTTAGGTCTTGAGGTATGGCAGAGTCCTGAGAAGATCTTCCTTAACCAAGGGAAGTACACGGTCGAAATCTTGAAGAGATTCGATATGGTGGAATGCAAGCCCATGAATACACCCATGGAAGCGAAGCTAAAGCTGTTGGTTGATACTTAGTTAGAGTTGATTGATGACACACTGTACAGACAGATTATTGGATCGCTGATGTAGCTGACAAACACCAGACCAAACATTTGTTTTGTCATGAACACCTTGAGTCAGTTTCTGGTAGAACCTAGACGTGTTCACCTAGTGGCTGCAAAACATGTGATGAGGTACCTTAAAGGTACAATAGATTGTGGTCTTAGCTATGATAGAGATCATGATTTCACATTGAGTGGATATATTGATGTAGATTGGGCAGGAAGTGTTTCTGATAGGAAAATCACTTCAGGATGTTGTTTCAATTTAGGATTAGCTATGATCTCGTGGCAGAGTAGGAAGCAATCTAGTATTTCTCTCAACACAGCGGAAGCAGAATACACTGCTGCATGTTCTGCCAACTGCGAATCTATATGGTTTTGAAAGTTGTTGACCGACCTATTTGACTTAGAGAGGAGAGAAACCTTGATTCTATGTGACAACCAGAGCTGCATAAAGATGACAGAGAATCTTGTATTCCATGACAGGTCGAAGCACATAGAGATCCGTTATCATTACATCCGTGAAATGGTGTAGAGAGGAGCCTTAAAGCTTCAATACATTAGCACAAATGAATAGGTTGCTGACGTGTTGACCAAGCCACTATCTCGTATAAAGTTTGAGTACTTTTGAGATAAGATTGGTATAGTCTAAAAGGACCCTCCTTGAAAGGGGGAGTAGATGATGTGATGAGACATCTCTTGCTTCCGACCTGATGGTTGTGACGTAAAGCAAGATGATGTGATATGACTAGTACTGTGCTTCCAGCTGGATAGCTGTGACGTAAAGCCAATCTAGTATCTTTCTTCTGACCTGATGGTTGTGACGTAAAGCAGGACAAGTACCTTGCTTCCGACCTGATGGTTGTGATGTAAAGTAAGATGATGTGTGACTAGTACTATGCTTTCGGCTGTATAGTTGCGACGTAAAGAAAGTCTAGTTCTCTGCTTCCAACTTGATGGTTGTGACGTAAAGCAGGATGTGTACCTTGCTTCTGACCTAATGGTTGAGATGTAAAGCAAGATGATATGATGAGACTAGCACTAAGCTTCCAGCTAGATAGCTATGACATAAAGCTAGTCTAGTATCCTGCTTCTGACCTGATGGTTGTGACATAAAGCAGGACGAGTATCTTGCTTCCATCTTGAGTGCTGTGATGTAAAGAAAGACGATGATATGAGACAAGTACTGTGCTTCCATCTTGATAGTTGTGATGTAAATCCAATCTAGTATCTTGCTTCTAGCCTGAGTGCTGTGACGTAAAGCAAGACATTGATATGAGACGAGTACTGATCTTCCATCTTGACAGCTATGACATAAAGCCAGTCTTGTATTATGATGAGCTAGCCTTGTGTTGTGATGATGATGATGTATCAGTTTTTATACTAATACATATTGATGCATATGATGATGGCATTCCTTTGAGAATGACGATGCTGCTGATGAAGAAGACTTTCGATGATTTATAGATACGCCAGTCAGTGTTCCAAGATGATATTGATGATGTCGTCCTCTCACCCACTTGATGCTGTTGATGATGTTGTCCTCTCTCTCTCGCATGATGTTGTTGAAGAATACCCTTCTTATTAAGGGGGAGTGTTGAAATAATGTAATTGCAAAGAGTATTCTTATTATTATTTGATATATTTTTCATTGGATCAATCCCCATTGTGGATCGATCATGTCGGCTATTGTAATAGGACCAAATCCCCTTTTGTGGATTGGTCAAATAATAATTATAATAGGTAGAATAAGAAGTCGGCCCCAACAGATATTAAAGAGGCCCCAAAACATAATAAAGGTGGTTATAACCACCCAGTTGGAGAAGTCGGCCCTGCCAGTGAAGAGACACTTCACACGTGCCAGTCTAATATAAATAAGGAGGCTAGCGCCTCACTTAGACACACAACTCACTTTCTCATTTAGTGAGACAAGTTTTGGATCTGCAGTTAGGAATAACAGTTGGGGACTGGGCACTCTTCTCGCTGGGACCTTTTCCTCTATGTTTGTACAATTCATTTGTATTGAGTGAAAAACTGTACATATAGTACGTCCTTCATTTTTAGTGAATTCCCTGAATTCGGTTTGTGATTTGATTCTCCCACTCCCTTGATGGGATATTGGTAATCATCTCCAAGTGTCACTTTCTGAGAAAAATTCTTTTTTGAGATACAAGAGAGAATGTTTCTTTGTATTTTCATGTTCTTGGATGCACCACTATCAATGAGTCAAATGTCCTCTCCAGGTGTTATAGATCCTGAGAGGACTGAGATCAAGACATGGTCTTTGAACTGCTCTCTTATCATCTTTGCGTATGGCTCTTCATCTTCGACTACATGGGCATGGAGCCTCTTATGTTTTCTCTTGTATTCTTCTCGTCTGGCTGGATAAAACTTCGCAATGTGTCCCATCTTGTCACAATGATAACATTGTACAGATGAGTAGTCCCTTTCCTTTCGTTGTCCTTTCTTCTGAAATCTCCTTGAATGGGATTCTTTATGATTGAATTTGTTTGACTGTTGAGGCTCTTTATGAGTCTCTTTTTGGAAGTAGGGTTTCTTCCTTCCTCCTTTGTTGTGAGTAGCTAGGGCTTGATCATCATCTCTTTCTAGTAACACTTCATGATTCACTACTCTTGTTTCTTCTTGGATGTATTCTTCCCATAGACTATCAAACTTCAGTTTCTCCGTTCTGGCACATATCGTTTGGATGAATGCATCCCAAGGTCTTGTGAGACCATTTAGGGCCATCATTATGAGTTTGTCTTTGTCTATGGTATCTCCAATAGCTTCTACCTGTTCTTTGAATTCTGAGATTCTGGAGAAGTATTCCTGAATCGTTTCTCCTTTCTGCATCCTTGTATTCTTCAGTTGAGTTCTTAGATTCATCTTTCGATTTATGTTCTTTCCTTCATACAGTCTGGTCAAGGCATCAAACATTTCTTTTGGAGTCTTCGTAGATGACACATAAGGAATCAGGTGGTCTCTTATTGAATCTGCAATGATTCTTTTGGCCCTGATTGTGTCCTTTGATGTTTTGCCTTTTCTGCAGCATCGACGGGTTCCGATACTTCTTCTTTGACGAATCTTGCTAGTTCATTCTCTTCAAGAATGAGGCCAATCCGATACTTCCAGGCACGAAAGTTTTCCACTCTTTCTAGCTTGTCAACAAGCTTAATGCTTATAGACATCTTTACCTGGAGCTAGGAAAATGACCGAAAAATGAAAGTGCTCAAAATCAAAATCTGAACTTACCAGGAGGTGCGCTTGGCTGAGGCGAGTAGCCTGGTTTGTTTGGATTTGAGAAAATCCAACTTTTTCTCCTCCAAATTTGATCTGCGGATTTCTGGACTGGTGCTTCTGGTTTTCTGGTACCTCTGGTACTCTGGTACTTCTGGTACACTAGTTTTTTGGTACTTCTGATACTTTGTGAAACTAGGGTTTCACTTTTTGGGAGATCCAGCCACTGAAAAGGTGTGCTAAGAGTGCAAAAGTGATCCTTAGGGGAGGGCACACTTTTCTAGATTGTTTTGGGGCTGAAAAGCTTCACCATAAAAAATCCCTAATTTTCATCTACATGATGTTCAACTATGCCGTAAACATTTTCGAAAGACAACCCCTTTAAAATATCAAGTTGTTCATGGAAGGCTTCTTTGGTCATTGACAAGGATTTGAGAATTAAGTTTGGGTCTTGAACCTCATTGGTACTTCCGGCTAAGTCTATTTGGATCATGCTTGTGAATAATTCTTCCTTTTCTGATATGGATTGTTTACATGATTTGACAATGAGCTGCAAGTTCTTAACTTTCTTTTGCTACCGTGCTTTTATTTTTTTGGTCTGCTTTGGGGAGGGGATATTCTCTTGTCTTGTTTTCAGTTTCGAGGTGTTGACAACATGGTTGGAAAAAGGGGTCAGCAACTGATCAAAAAAATGTTGATCATTTTTTAAATTCACCTCCAAATGTTTGGGAAAATCATTTGCCCTCTTTCGGAGGGAAACTATATTTTTTGATGTTTCCCAGGCTTCAGTAACTAGATGCATTCTTTTCTTGATGTTATTCTCTATAAGGGCTCTAGAGCATGAAAAGAGGGTAGAGGATACTTTCATCTTGGCTGCAGTGGTAGCAGGCACATTTTTTGCTAAAGGACTGGCAAATTCTGGGGTGGCAATGAAAGCCTATTCAAATTCCTTGAGGCGGTCTTTCAGTCTGGCATTTTCAGCTTCAATTACTCAAATGGAATCATGAAGAGCATTGCCGATTACATGGTGAAATAGGAAGATTTGGTATGACCACATTTTCCTAAAGTTAATCTCTGTGTGAGATATTCCTTTCCTATTTGTTACATCTCTCTTTTGAATGACCATATTTTTAGATTGACTGTAAAAAATAACGCTCTGGAATAAGAAGGATTCATCTTTGTCAAAAATGTCGGTCTAAGCGATTTCCATTGTGGACGACCTAATTTTATGCATGTGCTTAGTTTCAATTTCAAGTTGCACCTGTTCACTTTCAATTTTGGGTTCGTCCACCTGGCCTACATTGTTTTTTCTCTTATTGGTCAATGGATTTTTGTGAGAACTATCAATTTTTATACGAGGAGGGTTCGGGTTGCTTTCTTACTGGGGTGGGGCATTGAAATGATGCTTTGTGATGTCGTGCTTTTGGGAGTGCTGGCGGGGGACCGAGCAATCTTCTCACTGGATACTTTTCCCTGTTGTCTGTACAATTCAGTCGCGCTTTGCAATGTCTCTGTGTTGCAATCTCTAGAAGAAGGATTGTGTCGCAATCTCCTCGGTCAGGTGTCTATGTATAAAAGAGCAGCTAAAGCCAACTGCCAGTAATTTTTCTCAAAAAATCCCATTAGGGTTGAACCCTTTTAGCCTTTTAGCATACATTAGGTTATTCTTCTTGAAATGGCCGACAAATTTGTCAATCTTGTTAACATTTCTGCACACGAGGTCCCCAACTTTCCAAGGCAGAGGAATGAACTATTTTTTTTCTTGTCGTGGAAAAAATGCAACTAGTGGTTGTATTGCCTTGCTATTTCTGCAACAAACATCTTGTCCGTGATGTGTCATGGAAGGAAAGTAGGATTTTCCTTAGAGCCAAAGACCATTAGTACACTTTTATTTTCCTTTTGTTCAAGTGTGCCCTTCCTATTCCAAAAATTGGGTGCCTGGCCAGACATCCATGGAGCATCCTTCCCTAACAATAAATCTTTGAAAACTGAGACAAAGCCATTAAAAACTTCATAAAAACAATGGGAGGCCTTGTGCCTCCACAGGGCCTGGTACCAGAATATTACTAGGTCGAATCCACAACTTATTTGCTTGGAAAGAGAAAGTTTTGGGAACAAAAAACAATGCACTATTGCAAAAATCAAGTAGGATGACATATAAAATTTATTCAATTCTTTGAATCGTGACAATTGGGAACAAATCTCAATGGAAATTAGCTTCCCCCAATCGAAAATGAATTGTTCCTTGACTCTGAAGTACAAAATATAAATAATTATATGGGAAATGCTTTCCATGGATGTTTGTCTCGTTATTCTTGTAAATAACCAAGCAATTTACCAAAATCAATTTCTAAAGGAACTTACCTGCAGCTTTGATCAAAATCTAGACCAGGGGGCAAAATTTTGCTAAATTTTCAAAGTGCTCAGATCGCGACGAAACCTATTCCATTGCGTCCGTCTCGTCTTCCTGATTCCGACGGTATATTTACTTTCGCAAACAGAGTCCGTATGGAGAAGATATCACGATCTGTCCACCAAGCCAAACAGGCAAAAATTTGGGACACTGACTGTACCTGTCCGTACAGTCCATACGACCACGTGGAGGGCCGTACCATCATGCTGACGTGGCAGAGGGGTGACGTGATGCACTTACATTGGTTGACGTGGACGAGTGGTATATTGACACGTGTCAGAAGTGGTCAATAAGGCGAGGACACGTGGGCCATTTTTATGGGTGCCACGTGTCCCTGTATGGTTGGTTGATATTTGTGTAAAATGTTTTGGGTCCGCGGGGTTCGACCCCGGGACCTCCCCACAGCATACGACTTAACAAATTCCGCTAACCGTCATGCCCATCCGTGTTCCTTGTTTACTATTCCAACGCATATACATTTATGTTAATGCAATGTAATATACGGAAAGGGGGCGGGCCGGGGCATAAGCCCCGACCCACGGTTTTCATTGCAAATGTAATATGACCGATATGTATGCCATAGCGCGCGCATGGTATAAAAACTATATATTGTATATATGTTGCATTTTGTATTAACATATGCATTGTAACCAACGGTTAAACGCGTGGGTTTGTAACACATGGTTATATGTGTTTGACCATAGTGCAATGTGTATGCGCGGGAGTTACAATCCATTTGCACGGTTTTCAAACAGTTCAACCACTTTTGCGCCCAGCCCATAGTCGCATGGGTCATATGACCAAATGCCGAGGCGGTTGGGGGCTGGAGGCACCCTAACTGTTCTACGGTTTGCACCGTTGGCGCGGTTGCGCCCGGTGCCAGGTTATAACGTGTTTTTGGAGCGTGTTCCAGGTTCATGCACACAGAGGTGCGTTTTGTAGAGCCATTTCTAGCAAAGCTTGAAGGGGGAAAATGGAGGAGGCCTAACTTCTTCATCTTTTGGCCGATTGAGGTGCCGTAAAAGCCCAGCCAGGGGTTTTTGGATGTGCTGGATCCATTGGTGCCATTTTCACATCCATTTGAAGACTTCTTCAGCAAGTTTTTCACCATTGAAGTTTCAGCAAGCCCCAGGGAGCTTGAA
>ML778180.1:713768-732268 GCA_009831015.1 Picea engelmannii | reverse complement strand
GGATCAGTATGACAGTTCGCCTATCATGGACATCTCAAACTCTGTTTGCATAGAGTTAGAAAACCACTATACAAAGGAATCATTAGTACAACAAAAAATAATGTCATCTACATAAACCAAAACAACTAATAAATCATCACCTTCAGACTTGATGTAGAGATTGTTGTCAACAGTACCTTTTTTGAACCCTTTGTCTTGTAAAAATTTTTCCAGTCTATAATAGCAAGCTCGTGGTGCTTGTTTCAGTCCATATAAATCCTTCTTCAACTTACAAATGTAATCAGGATTATCTGTCAATGAGAGTCCTTCAGGTTGCTCCATATATACTTCTTCCTCTAGATCTCCATTAAGAAATGTTGACTTAACATCCATATGATAAACTTTAAAGTTATTATGACATGAATATGCAAGAAACATTCTGATGGCTTCCAATCTTGCCACCGGTGCAAAAGTTTCATAAAAATCCCGACCTTCAACTTGTGCATACCCTTTACAGACCAATTTGGATTTATTTCTAACAACTTGTCCTTTTTCATTCATTTTATTATTGAACACCCATTTGGAACCTATTACATTCTTATCTTCAGGTCTAGGAACAAGCTCCCAAGTATTGTTCTTTTCAATCTGATCAAGCCCTTCATTCATAGCTCTAATCCAATCATCATGGTTGTTGGCTTCATAAATTTTTTTAGGTTCAATCATAGATAGAAAAACAATATGAGATTGTTCTATGTCTTTAACTAATTTCCTTCTTGTTTGAACTCCTTTGTTTATATCTCCAATTATTTGATTTTCAGGATGATTATTTCTAACAATTATGAGAGGTGGTTTTGTTTCTTTCTACTGATTTGTGTCAACCTAAGTATTCATATCTTCATCTGACTCAGATTCTTCTCTTTCTGATTCTTAGACCTATTCATATTCATCTTCAACTATATCTTTTGTGCTTGTTTCAACACTGTTTACATTTCATACCAGAATTTCTTCATCAACTTTATGTCAATAAAATCAACCAATTTATGTAGCCTATTATTGTAGCATCCATACCCTTTATTGTTTGTAGCATAACATAAGAAGATACCTTCATCAACCCTATCATCATATTTGCCAATATTTTCATCATTATTCTTGATATAACATTTACTCCCAAAGACTTTAAAATGCTTGATTGAAGCAGGTCTTCCAAACCATAATTCATAAGAAGTCTTATCATTGTGTGGCCCGAGATGAGCTTTGTTAAGAATATGAGTAGCTGTATGGTTTGCTTCCACCCAATATGTCTGAGAAATATTCCTTTCATTCATCATTGATCTTGCCATCTGCTGAACTGATCTATTTTGCCTCTCAACTACTCCATTTTGCTGTGGTGTTCTTGGAATAGTGTATTCTCATTTGATTCCATGTTTATCACATAAATATTTGAAGTTCCATGAACTAAACTCTCCTCCTCTATTAGACCTTACTTCCTTCAATATTTTTCCTATTTGATTCTCAGTCAGAGCCTTAAACACTTTGAATTTTTCAAATGCTTCATATTTTTCCTTCAAAAAGGCAACCCACGTTAGTCTAGAATAATCATCAATAATCAACATAAAATAGTTTTATTTTCATGTACCTTATTTTCTTGATGGTCCACATAAATCCATATGTACTAACTGGAGAGGTTTTTCTGTTGAAGGAATTTTTTTAGATTTGAACTGAGTGCGAGTAAGCTTTCCTATCTGGCAAGGTTTACAAACAAAGTCATATGGTTTTGATATCTTTGGAAGATCTTTTACTGCCCCATTGTTTCTAAGCTTTAATATATGATCAAAATTTAGGTGTCCAAGTCTCCTATTCCATAGCCAACTTTCATCATATTTTTTAAGTGGAATTCTTCTTTTTCTTCTTTTAACACATAGACATTGTTTTCTGTTCTTATCCCTTTTGCAACTAGTTGTCCTGAATTCAAAGACTTTATTTTACAATCTTTAGAAGTAAAAACAACTTCACACCCTTTGTCACAAACTTGACTGACACTTAGTAGATTATGTTTCATACCATCTACAAACAACACATCTTGATATTTTCCTTTTCCATTACTCAGGCTTACCATTCCTTTACCTTTTATTTTTCCTGGTTCATCATTTCCAAAAGTTACATTCCTTGATTTGTTTTCACTTAGAGTTAGAAACTTACTTTTGTCTCCAGTCATATGTTTGTAACATCCACTGTCAATATACCAGGGATTCTTTTGTCTTTGGGATGATAACACTAATCCACACTGGTCATCTTCTTTCTTCTTCCAAACCTTGAAATTTTCAGCAGCAGGATTCATATATGGCTTATAGTTCCTTAAGCGACAATCTGGAGCTTTATGTCCATAATTATGGTAGTTGTAACATTCTGGTTCACTGAATAACAGATCATAACGATTGTTATGCTCATAAATGTTGTTAAGTTTTACCTGCGTCCTTCTCCCGATCATCACATGATTTATAGTCTGTGATTGTTTGTTGCTTGGTTGTCTCAATCTTTGTGGTGGCAGATAATTACTCCTTGAATAACTTGATTTCTCATATATAAATCTTAAAGAACAAGTTATATCTTTGTGACCAAAGTTAGAACATAAAAAACAATATCCATAGAAAAATCCTTTGAACCTGGAAAAATAATGTCTTCTTTGAGTGGGTCGATTTCTTCCATGCTGATAGTTTCTCTGATCTACAGATTCGGTTTTGGTACTTTTTCTTTCATTCCTTCTTGGTGGCTGATTTTCTTTCTTTGTTTCTGCAGAGTGGTTGTTGTCAACGATTGTAGATTTGACAAACTTGATGGGTTCTATATTACTTGGATGATCACTACTTGATCCTTCTTCATAGCCCAAGATTGCTTTCAACTTTGGATTCCTTTGCAAATTTAGAATGGAAGTTAATTCTTCTGAGGCTTTAATACTTGACATATTTTGGTGATACAATGCTTTAAACTTCTCCATTTCTTTTTCAGTTTTTACTATCTCTTCTTCTAAGGCTTCACACTTCGCTTTCTTCTCTGATAACCGTTGTTTTAGAATGTCTTCTATTTTCTTTTCCTCTTCTAACTCCAATTTTAGTAGAGCAAAGTCTTCATCAGGTTTTTTATCATTCATTTTAAACTTCATCAACAACCGTTTTTGTTTTCTCTTCTTACATCCGATTCTGTCAATTTCTTCCAAATCATTGATTAATTCAACTTCCATATCCACCACAGATTCTTCATCATCCATTTCACCTCCTAAATGTTCATCATCAAGATATACCATAGCCATAAGCATAAAATCATTCACCTTGTCTTCACATGATGAATCACTATCTATGTCTTCTGAGGAGTCATCATTGTTTGCACACAAAATTTTCTTTTTACTATATTTCTTAAATTTGTATTTATTTTCATCATTAGAGTTCCGATCCTTTTTCTGGTGAGGACACTTAGACGCAAAGTGAACTATCTTACCACAGTTAAAACATTTGAAAGAGAGTTTGTATTGATATTTTCCTGATCCTTTCTTTAACCTTCTCACAAATTTTGCCTCAATATCATCTAATTCTGAATCAATATTTTTGTCTTCTTTAAAAGATGCTTCTCTAGCAATGGATTAATCTTTGCTAATTCTCATTTCATATACAGTTAGAGTTCCTAGGAGTTGTTCAATGGACAGAGTTTTAAGATCATTTAGTTCTTCTATTGCAGAGACTTTTGGATTAAATTTATCAAGCAAAGATCTTAAAATCTTCTGAACTAAAAAAGATTCTTCAATTTTCTCACCAAGACCCTTCATGGCATCCACAAGCTCTTCAACTCTTAAAAAATACTTGTTGACTGTTTTATCTTCATTCATCTTTAGTTGTTCAAATTTCAATCTATATGATTGAAGTTTGGCATCTTTTACTTTCTCATTTCCTTCATAACTGTTAATAAGTTTATCCCGGATTTCTTTGGAAGTTTGAAGATGCATCACCTTTGCAAACTCATCTTCTGCAATTCCATTCAAGATAGCATTCATTCCCTTAGCATTAAATCTAAATTCTAACTTATCATCCTTGGAAGCTAGAACAACAGGCTTTATGTATCCAGTCTCTACTACATCCCAAACATAAGCACCTAAGGCCATTAAGTATGTTCTCATTCTAATCTTCCAGAAGGCAAAGTTTGTTCCATCAAAGAGAGGAGGCTTATTGGCTAAAGTCCCTTCGTGACTTGTCATGTTTAAGCTTACATATCTACCTTTAAATAAAGGAGCCAACTATGATACCAATTGTTGAAAATACTAAGACAACTGAGAGAGGGGGGGGGGGAGTGAATCAGTTGTTACTGTGCTTAAACAATATATGACTATTCAAACAATTTTTAAGCTCTTCCAAGTGACCATCAATATTATACAACATATGAACAACATGAGTAATGAACATCAGTCACACATAAGATACACACAGAGACATATTTTCATGAGGAAACCCATAAAGGGAGAAAACCTCTTCTTCTTCGAATGATAGGAAGTCTTTTAAGTTCTGTACATCATCTATGTTTGAGCACCAACTCAAGGTGA
The DNA here is from genome assembly GCA_009831015.1 of Picea engelmannii. Lineage (NCBI taxonomy): Eukaryota > Viridiplantae > Streptophyta > Pinopsida > Pinales > Pinaceae > Picea > Picea engelmannii. The sequence continues at coordinate 727,704 of ML778180.1, read as the reverse complement.
GGATTCTACCTCTGTTTTACAAGCTCCAACTTGTTGAGAGAACCAACTCTCTGGTTTCTCTAGCACCCACTAGAAGGAAGCACCAACTCCCTGAGTGTTCCAACACCAACTGGATGGAAGCACCTACTTCCACTTATACAAGAACCAAATTGTATACAAAAAACTTTGTGTTTTCCGAGGAACCACCCTGCCACCTTGTTTTTCTAGACACAACGAGATGAAAGCTCCAAATTTTAGTATTCAAGCACCAACTTGAATAATAGAGGACTACAGTCCTCCCTAGCACCACCCTACTTCCCTGATTAAGAATAAATGAATAAATAACAAACAATACATGTGTCTTACTTCTTACCCCTTCTTCTCTGTTCTACAATTCTTCTCTGCTTCTATATGTTCTGGAATTCTTCTCTGCTTTTATCTGTTCTGCAATTCTTCTCTACTTATATCTGTTCTGTAGTTCTTCTTTGCTTCAAATTGTTTTGCAATTATGCTCTTACTTCTGTTTGTTCAACATCTCTGAGTTTTATCTCACACTATTCATACTGTAATTTTACCTTTCTTATAGTTCAACTCATTTTTCCAGTTCGAACAACCAACCTACCAAAGTCATTGCGTTTCCATTTTATCCTATACCCCCTATTTAGTTACACCTCGAATCTCCAAGAAAACGCCTCGACAACTGAATCACAAAATGTCCAATAACTATGATTCAGTTCTGCTAACTGAATCATAACTGATCAATTAACTGTGAAGTGCAATAGTATCCCTTCGATCATATTCCCAATTAATCAACACCATTGGATTAATTCTGCAGGGTCTCAGGTTTATTTCATATGCCCACTGGCTATGACCGGACGCTAAGCAGAAATGATTTCACGATTTCACATTTCGACATTCTTGTGATGAAGGGTCTCGACTCTCCATGTTGCGATCGCCGAAATAGAGCTTGGATGCACTAGCTCCTCCCTCCAACTCTCGATGATGTGACCATGCGCTATGACCACTTGCCAAACAAATGAGCTCTTCGTGATTTCACACTTTTGTCGTGAGTCTCATTGACTCCTCCAAATCTCGATATCCGAAACTCCGCAATGGAGCCAGATCAACGATCCACACTCTCCCTTTGATCGATGACTCAGATTAAGTCATGGTTTCATGTTTCACGATTTCAAAGGATAGAGAACCTCGTTCCTTTGAATTTCCAGTCAGTGAAAAGATGACCTCTCACCACGTGTAGTCTGCATCCAACTGTCCACGACCCTCGATCCAAGGGTTCAGATCAATTCTCGATCTGAAGACCCAGATCATTTCGGGATATCGCATATCGTGAGTTCCCACACCATGCTCCATTAACTCCTCCAATGTGTAAGTTAGCGAAATTCTAGTCACTCACCACATAAAGATCATGCTCCTTCTTCTGGATCCAACGATGGTCAGTCTTCGGGCTCAGATATGACGCCTGAGATCTGTTCTCTTCTACTGCGTGCTCCTCCTATCTAAATTCATATATGACGGTCATCGAGAATTCTGAATGGGATCCAACGATCACTGTTTCTCTTCACTTTTGATCATTTCCATGCCATTATCGTTGCACTGCTGATCATGCTGATCTGCGCCATCAATGACAAACATGCACACGTTGTCTTTTGTCTGTAAGTATTCCAACATATTGTCTATGGTGAAACGAGCATGCCTATTTTTCTAACAGGTTATGGGCCCATGCTATCTTCGAACATTCTAACCGCTAGAAGATAGATTGGGAGGATTTGCTCAGTTACAGTTGCAGTTGCAGTCAAAGTTTTGTTGAAGCAACAAAACCTAACCCTCGTGTTGAGGCACCTTAAGTGAAGATATTGACCTAATTTCTAGATATCCTAGTGCACCCTAACCTAGTGCACTTCCTGGTATTCTCAGCAAGCTAAGACGTCGAGTTTGAGTTTTTGGTCAAAGCCAAAGGTTGACCAAGTCAAATTCAAAGGTTGACCAAGTCAAAGTAGTCATGACTTACTCTATGAAGTTAGAAAACAAGTTAGAAGGGGATTCTAACTTTAGAGCATGGAAGACAAGAATTAACTTCATCGTGTTGGATATCGTGAAAGGAAAGATCGTGGAACCATAGTTTGAAGAAGGAAAAGAGAAAGAACCTCAAAATGTTGCAGTTATGGAGAAGTTCAAGGACAATAACATTAATTCCATGAGTATCATAGTGGACTCTGTAAAATACCACTTGATACCCTACATCTCTCATCTTGACTCATCTAAGAAGATGTACGATGCCCTAAATAGTATCTTCTCAGTCATAAACATTGGACAAGTAACGAGTCTAAAGAATGAGCTTTGTGACACAAAAATGAATGATGATGAAAGCATAAACATCTTACTTTTCTGAGAATCTCTCAGTTAAGATATCAACTACAAGCTATTAAAAAAATCATTTCAAGGAACTGGTAAATATAGTACTCAATAGCCTTCCCAAGACATGGGATGCATTTTCCACAAGAATAAACACAAGAAAGGAATATCTCACATTTGAATAACTTTGGACTTGTTGTGCACAAGAAGAATCAAGGATTAGCACAAAAGAGAAATGCCAAAAGAAATATGATGATCAAAGCCTTCACAACAAAAATTCAAGAAATTTCAGGAATAAGAGGAAGTTTGGCCTAAGGAAGGAAACAAACAAAGCATCAGTTGCCGAAGAAATGGAACCCTCAAAGAAGGCCAAGAAGGATAAAACATACTTCTTCTTCTAATATAAGGTAACAATATTCTTCATAGTTCTTGTACATACCATGTTTACATAGTCTCTGTACATATCTTGCATATCTATTTCTTAGAAGATAAAATGTTCAAGTGAAACAATACCTATGGAAGAATAACAAGATAAGGATTGCTATCACGATGACGTCAAGCCATACACATGAAAAGATAAAGTACATTGACAATCCTTCGTAACAATTCCTGTGGAAGCTATTACATAAGTAACAACTGCAAGATAAGCCGAAATCATAATCAAACTTGATGAAACCCAAAAGAAGTCAAAACAAAAAGAAGTCAACAATCAAGAGGAAATTAGAAAAAGACTTGTGACACTTTGCAAAAGGCAACGAGGATGCAGACGGAAGCGTGGACTCTCTTAGATGGATGGAGCTGATTACAAAATTCCAAAAGAAGAGAATGCATTCATGCATGAAGCAAGGATTAGGAGGGAGCTAATCCTAAATGATATGGTCCATTGAGGATTATGAAGTATCTGTCAATGTTCCAATTGAAAGTAGCAACCATGATAAGCAACACGTGTTCAGTTTGACTCTAGAAGAAGTCTTATTTGAAAAGAAGCCTTAAAGTATCCTTGGTTGTCCATATACATCCATGATCCTATGATGAAAGGAAGAAGTTGGAATCTTCAGGGAATATAGAAGACCCCATGGACCCAAGTGATAAAGAGAGACATGAGGAAGAACATGAAGATTCCAAGAAAGAAAGAAAACCAAGAACAACCAGTTATTATACCAAGAATCACAAGACTACTGGCTTGGTTTGAACCCACTAAGAAGCAATCAAGCAGAAGAAATGGAAGTTATGATAAAGAACAATGTATGTAAGAAAATGTGAAAAATACTTATGAATGGAAGCATTGCAAGATTCATAGTTTCTTCTAAGAGGAGGGAGAAGACTATGACAACAACTTGTTCCAGTAAACCATATATACTTCTTGTAGTATCCATGGATTGGAATTTACATATAAAATACTCTTCTTCCCAATAAAGCAAGTGAGAAAGAAGATTATACTAGAAAGAGACCCATATATGCAGATATAAGAAAACCTTGTATGGATTCAAACAACTTGATGCAGAGTATCTCATATAGAACAGAAGCGTGGTGAAAACTTTCTATGATAGAGATAGTGTATCAGAATAGTTACTCAGAAGTCTGGGATGATGGATTGCTAATCCATGGAAAACTTTCATGATGAAATATGAAGTGCTACTTGGATATGTTTCAGTTTGAGCCTTGCCACGATGTTATGAGCTAGTAGGAAACATAAGTGCTGAATTCGACCATGATATATTGTAACGATCAGAGCTATATGAAGCCTTCATAGAAAACCAATGTTCCATGATAGAACGAAGTACATTGGGATCAAGCATTATATTCTCCGTGATGAAATACAGAAAAGAGAAGTGATTCTCCAATATATATCCATATATGAGCAGATAGCAGATATTTTGGTAAAACCTCTGCCCAAGATGAAAAGTTTGCATACTCAAGAAGCAAGCTGGGGCTCGTGGAGACAAATTCCTTATTGAAAAAGGAAGAGATTACTCCCAGGTTGGGAGGGAGAACTTATATGTTATTGATTTATGGACAGTCATTTTTCAGTTTGAAAAATGGTCTAGGATGAGCATTTCCTTTCCAGTTCGGAAACTGGTTTGAGATTTCTGATGGACAAGCATTTTCCAGTTCAGAAAATGGTCTAGATTGGACAATCATTTTCGTAATGAAAATGGTTCGATATATTGTTGATGTACCATAGACAACGATTCCCCTTGTGGCCAGTGTGGGGGAATGTTCTAGGACAATCGTTCTTCTTGGAAGTCACTCTGAGTAGTGGTGTTACACATCAAAATTACTCAACTGTATAAGTGTCGCATATTCCTCTCAATTGTCGTAAGTGTTGCAACTTTCTTACAACTTTCACAAGTGTCACAAGTTGGTCACAGGTGTCGCAAATGTTGTTTGAGCATACTTCCATGATGCCGACACTAAGGAGACACTTAAAACATCTTATGTACTTGATTTGAAGAAGAAGAACTGGTTCACTGGAGTCAAATAACTCTTAACACCCGAGAAGAGCTTCCAATCAAGAGTTTTGAGGGTGAACGCTCCTCTAAAACAGCCTTAGGAGCGCTGGCGCTCCCCTATAAGGCCTCAAGGAGCGTTATAACGCTTCCTCACCCCTCTGAAGGAGCGCTACTCACTTTTGAAGCACTGACGCTCCCCTTAAGCTTCTCAGGGAGCTTTCTAGCGCTCTGATGCCCCTTTTGGAGGAGCGCTCCCTAATCTGGGTCAGTTGTTAGCCTGTTGAGGAGAATGAGGAAAAGATATTTCGAGATTAGGAGGCAGTTGTACTCGAATTCTTGGTTTCATCAAGAGATCCCTGATCTAAGGAGGAGGTTCCCAACTTGTTCTAAACATAACTCAAGAGGTTAGGCTCCTCCCAACCTATATAAGCAAGCTCTATGATGGTGGAAAGGGGGAAGAATTACTAGCATGAAACCTATGATCTCATAGGAAACACACAGTCAGCCAAAGGGGAAGTGATCAGTGAAGCTGCTGTCAGCCGGGTTGTGGATCTTTCGAGCAAGGGTTAGACGAAGGGGACTTGACGAAGCTGTCGCATTCGCACCTACGATTGTAAGTACTGCTGTCGTTATTCTCATTAATATGACACGCTTGGCCTGTTTCTTTATAGTTTGTGTCTGATGTTACATGAACTTATCATTAATTGATAGATCTGTTTTCAAGCTAATATCAATAGAGTAGGAAGTAGTCGTATCTTATTTGTCTGCAGAACTCAGCGAGGAGAAAAGGATTGAAGCGCAACTCAGAGCGTGCAGGGACAAACATCGATAAAGAGGTACTTCTGTTATCCTTCCTTCTCATGTATTAGTTTAGATAGTTTTGAAAGGAAATCAGTGTCCACGTTAAGCATTTTTCTGTCTAGGGTTAAGGTCAAGCTCTTAGAGTTGATCTACCTGTCCACAGGGAGATTTTCCTACAACAGAAACTGGCGACTCCACTGGGGAGATAGCCTCAAATAGAGACTTCTTTTTTCGATTTCTCCTCATTGAACTAGTTCTATCCCTTGATTGTTTCAGACCTGGTTTACTCCTCTTTTGATTGGTTTCATGAGCTGATTGACTCCCTACCCCATCACACTCACCATAATTGTCGGAATTGGATTGCAATTTTTTGATTTCTTTGACAATTTTTGGAGTTTCAGACCCTGACACCCCTGTCCTAGTGTTAACAGAGTTCCAACACTCCTAATATCTTTGCACAGAGCGCTATAACGCTCCTTGCCCTTGGCAATAGAGTGCCAGCCCTCTTTGGCTCAAAAATCTTCTAGAATTGCATTTTTTTTGGATTTTGCCTCTGTGTCTCTTTTGCTGAGTAACCTTGTGAGTCAATGTTTCTTCCCTTTCAACCTTGACATCCGTCTTCTGGAAGAACAAAACACCTTCATGGTTGGATTTTGTAGCCTTCTTCACTAATGTTATTGAGTTTTCCCGTTGATTAGAGTCCAAGACTGATACATTGTCTTTCTCTCTATTTAGCTGAGTAAAAACCTCGGTGAAGGTCATCAAAGGCCTATAGACCTCTTTATCTCAATTTCAGTCAAGGTCATTATTCTTCAACTTTTTCTTTTTGGGTGTGAATTTTGTTTTCTCTTTGATTGTTTCTTTTCTTTCGCTTTTCATTTTGATTGCAACGAAAGGGTGCATTGTTTGTATGACTTTAGCTTGTGCTAGTTTGATTTTCATTCATACAAAGACAATTAGCAAGACGAGCATTGTGTTGAATTGATCTTTAACTCATATACGAACAATGAAAAAGCATCTCCATGATTGATTGTGCATATTAGAAGGCATTTAAAATCTTTTGCATTACATCAGGATTTGATTGAGAAAAAGAATTGTTTGAGGACACTCCGTATTCATGCTTGTGAGGTGAAAATAGCACTCTCTCTCCCTTAGATAGACGTTCATCGAAAAKAAATGACTTCTTATCATATTCGATGCATTCTTTGGGTTTGAGTCATAATCCCATTGGTTTCACTTCCGTGCACCCCCTTTTTTGCGTAAAGAACAACCATAAAAATCAACGCTAATTAAAAATTATCTAGAACTTTTTCTTTGCTAGGATCCTCCACCAACAATAGAATAGGTGTAGTACTTTGGATTAGGCTGTGAGCATAACTCTCCAAAGTTTCCAAAACAAACAATAGCATCCTGAGTTAGGGAGAGTCAAATCCAATCATCGTATAAGTCTGCCTGGGATCCCCCTCTCACACAAGGGTTACGCACGAGGTCGCATTCGGGTAAGCTATGGGGACTAACCCTCCGTGGTTTAACTGATTGTGGTGGTTAGATCATATTATGGGGGTCACTTTGAGGTAAATCCACAATTACTGTGTGGAATCCTTCTAGTTGATTTCGAGTTTGATATCCTGCCTGTACATTCCGATCGAATTGTCGACTGTTCCCGCCCAGGGGCTGACTGCGAATTGGTAACCTTAATAGCTATAATATTTAGGGTCTCACACAAGGTGATGGTGACGAGAAGTCTCACTATACCTGGGGCAGACATTGGTCAAACTCACTCGGGCTCCTTGGAGGGTAAATCCACAATTACTGCGTGGAAGCTTGCACCAAGGCGTAAGTCTGTTAAGCAGGTCGCCATTGTAACTGTTCCACCCTACCCCCACCCCTTCTGGACTGGATCACGTGACATTGGATTTCATCACCAACTAGTACGGTCATCAAAAGAAGGTCCTGTTTGCTTGGTTGTGATTCTTAGATATTTTTAGCGTGTGCTGTTTCTTTTCGCTAGTTGGCCATAGATTTCTTCCGTCGACTCTTTTCCGCCAACATCGACCCTCCACGACGCTCGCGGAGGCTACAGGAACTTCCTCTAGAAAATATGGAAGGAAACACCCCTTTACCCCCTCATTCTATGGAGGAATCTCCTCAACAGAGCGAGGTTCAAAACACTACAACTTCCCAGGAAGAAGTTCTCATCCCTTTGGAGAATTTTCGAATTGTCTTAGAATCTCTGGAATCTTATCGCATTCCGGAGGGGTACGAATGACAGATCCTCCACCTGAATTCCACTGGAGAATTTTTTGTCATCAATCCTTCTGACATTCCGGCCGGGTCTTCTCAAAACCCTTTAACCAGTGACCCTTTTTGGATTACAGACGTCGTTTGGAGTACACCACGCTTGGTGCGAAATCTTTATGGAACATGAGAAGGTGCCGACACATATTTTTCCTATACTGTACCCCCAAATCACTTCACCGGTACTACCACTTTTACAACCACACCAACTATTGGTCCGAACATATCGTCCGTTGGCCCAAGGTCTACCATTCCCCTCCAGACGGCCTATTCAACAATGGCCCCGCACATTCCGACTATCCCTGCCGGTAATGCGGTAATTAATCAAGCCTCGATTGGCACACCTGTAACACCAAGACCTACACTCCCTTTTGGATTTAGGTCACTGAACGTGTCCGCTACCACCACTGCCCAAACCACTACTCAAATTGTACTGGGAAGTTCCATACCTATCCAACAACCCGGAGGGACTAGCCTTGGTGGTCCTAACCCGATCGACAACACTGGTCAGTCATTGGCATCTAGCTTTCAGATCCCGGGAACTCTACCTCAAACTGGGGGGCATCCTCCCTCCGGAGGACAAATTCCATTCGGAGGGAACCCTAATGCTAGGGGGCATCCTCCCACCGGAGGACAAATTCCATTCGGGGGGCACCCTCATGCTGGGGGGCAAACTCAAGTCGGAGTCCACCATCAACCACAAGGAAAAAATGTGTCCGCCGCACCCAATCCATGGAGCATCCCTTTTCAAGGAAATCTGCATGCCTCCATAGGACAAACTGTTCAGGCTCTGCAACAACCTTCTTATGGAAAAATGCCCAACCCAACCCATAACCCTCAAAACCTATCCGGTTATCCTCCACTCACACATGCTTCTCAAAACATTTCAAATCCTATGTACCTTGGTCAAAACCAACCTCACATGAGAGGGCCCACAAGTTATAATTATCCACATAACCCAGTATTGGGCCCCACTAGTGTCCCTCTGCCACACTAGCATTACCCACAGGTTAACCGACAACTACCTTTTCTAGCCACCCTGGACCTTCCAGACTTGTCTCGGTTAATGAATGATCCTATTTATCATTCTCCAGTTTGGCTAGCTATTCCAGCTAAACTCCCTTCTGATATCCCAAAATTTGATGGAAAGCCCGGAGAAGACCCAAACAATCACGTGATGACCTTCCATTTGTGGTGTTCATCCAACTCCCTCATGGACGATTCAATTCGTTTGCGTCTTTTCCAACGAACACTCATGGGTTCCGCAACAAAATGGTATATTGAATTACCACACGCATCCTTCCACGATTTCAACTCCCTTTGCATGTCCTTCCTCACACATTTCCAACTACCCATTCGATACGAGACGAGTACTGAACTATTAACCTCTCTTCGTCAGACAACGTCCATACATATCTTCGATCATATCCATGAATGGAGACGACGACGAAGGCTAATCAAAGCGGTCATCCCCGACCAATTATTAGAGGAATGGTTCACGAAATCACTATTACCCCATATTTCTCGTGATGTTGCCATGGGTGGTGTAGTCACCGAGGAAGAAGCCATCGCCCGGGCTCAGTACTTAGACTTAGTCTATTCACAATCCGATACTCTGTATGAGTTGATACCGAACGCCACCCGTGCCACTAACGACCCATCCAAACCATCGACTGCTTCGCATGTGGATGGAGTTATTGGCTCCGTCAAAACCCAATCTACCACCCATTCCACTGGAATGACTTAGCGGCCCGCTTCGACAGCTGCTCCCAGTTTGACTGCACCCTCTTCTACCCCCCCTCAAACTCAGGTCTCTGATGTAAATGTGGTCCAATCAACCCCTTCACAACAACTTGGGGGCAAGAAGAAAGCGAGAAACAAAACAAAGAAGAACAATAACAACGAACAACCCAAAACCCAACCGCAAAATCCTGTTGCTGGAAAACAACCACAGTGAAAACCGAAATTCCCATGTCTCATTTGTGGTGACGAACACTACACTCGAGATTTCCCACACCGCGATGAAGTGGCTGAACTTTTCAAGGGAAATTCGCAACCTGCCGTGCTTACTCAGCCTTTTCTGCAACAACAATCTTTGGTTGCACAAACCCCCACGCTGGGGGGCAGCTCCAAACAATCCCATGATGAGGCCTCAACAAGTGCCCACATTTACATGTTTAATGGGGTTAATCTAACCACTCGTTCTGCGACATACGACACACCAGTTAAACCTGATAAGCCAAACATTGCTAACGGTTCTTTGCCAGATCCTTTACCATCCTATGTTAATCCTCCATCTGTTAGCCCTCCATCCGGGCCACTTCAGATTGAGAAACCTTCTTTTGACTCTATATTACGTCCTCCTAAGAGAACCATCTGAAAATCCACTTTCAATCCTAATTCATGGGCTGCCCAAAATTACAATATTGTAGAAGATTTGGCCCAAGCCCCGTGTGCCATGTCCGCGTTGGAAGTTCTACAACACTGTCCTAACCAACGTAGGACGCTATTAGCTGCTATTGGCGCTTTCGATCCCGAGTCATCAAACTACATCACGTTTAATCTGGATGATCATCAACCGTGACTCTCCCACCAGCTAGCTTTCCAAATCGATGTTGTTGTTCACAATCAACAAATCCACTGAACTATCCTGGATGAGGGAGCCTCCACCTGTGTCATGTCTCTAGCCTGTTGGAAAGGTTTGAAATCACCTGCCCTTAACAAATCCCCTACGATGTTACGCGCTTTCGATGGACGAGGTTTCCATCCTCACGGATTACTGCAATCCCTAGCTGTTCAATTGAGTGGTAAAAATGTTACCGTTGATGTCGAGGTGGTCGATGCTCCCCTCGATTACAACCTATTACTCGGAAGAAGTTGGTTCTACGCTATGACTGTCGTTGCCTCGTCGGTGTTTCGATGTGTACAATTCCCCCATCAAGGCAAGATTGTTACCATCGATCAACTTGAATTCTGTACACCCGACGCTCGCATCCTTGCCACCAACAACATTCCTTTTTTGGGAGACCACCCAGTTACGTATGAAAGCGTTGGTGTTGGCTTATTGAAAGATTCTAGCCTTATGGGTTCTTTCCCTACACCACTTCCACCTACTGCACACCACATCGCTGCCGTCAATATGATCTCGACTATGCCTTATCAATCCTTGGAATCATCTGATCCTTGGATTGTACCTAGTCCTTTGGAATTTGATGTGCTCAGTGACACCATGCCACTTAGCCCAGCCGAGGCCGCATACGTAGCTATCCAATCTACCTCTCCCTCTCCCAACAATTCACATTCATTGGCACCCGATGCTTACTCGGTGCCCTCGTGGTTGGATTCCCTATCATCTGCCGTTGACTACATTTCCCACATTTTTCCTTCGGACGAATCTATTATGGAAATGCTTAGCATTGACGATTTGCCCTGGGATGATAACCACCATCGATCCTCTTTTCTTCCGCCCTTAGAAGAAGTTCAAGACATATGATCTGTCTTCCCCCCCCGATGTTACCGATGCTTCACAATCCCCTATCCTCACACAAGATACTTTCTCTGAGGGGAACATGGGTAACATCTCTACTACAATCACAATTGACATTTCAGTCAAATAAGGTGTCGTGGAAAAAATTAACCTTGGTGCTAATTGCACGCCCGACGAAGTAGTTTATTACACTGCTTTGTTCAAAGAATTCCGCGATGTCTTCGCATGGAGCTATGAGGAAATTCCAGGGATTGACCCTTCAATTGTCATACACGAAATCAAAACTTACCCTGATGCAAAACTGGTTCGGCATAAACTCCACCCAGTTCACCCCAAGAAAATCGCAGCTATAAAGGCAGAAGTTGAAAAACTTCTCAAATATGGCTTCATCTATCCTGTCCCTTTGACAGAATGGGTCTCCAACCTCGTTCTGGTTGCCAAGAAACAAGGGACCATCCGTGTTTACGTAGATTATTGAGATCTCAACAAAGCTTGTCCCAAGGACAACTACCCTACGCCTTTCATCTATCAAATCATCGATAATTACGCAGGAAGCGTAATCTTCTCTTTCATGGATGGCTTTTCTAGATATAACCAGATTGAAATCTTACCTGCTGATCAACATAAGACAACCTTCATCTGCCCTTGGGGAACTTTCACCTACCGAAAGCTACCGTTTGGCCTTAAAAATGCTGGTGCTACTTTCCAGCGAGCCATGTCGTACACTTTCCATGACATCAATCATATCGCGGAACTGTATCTCGACGATTTACCCACACATTCGTTAAATTGATCTGATCACATTGATCATTTACGCACAATTTTTCTGTGATGTAGGTTCTATCGTATTCGTCTGAACCCACATAAATGCATTTTCACTGTCGAATCCGTCCAACTCCTCGGTTTCATCGTCTCCAAAGACAGGATCAGGGTGGATCCCTTAAAGATCAAGGCCATTCTAGCCTTACCCCCACCTACCAACTTGACCCAACTCCAAAGTTTGCAAGGCAAAGAAAACTTTCTTCGCCGTTTCATCTGCAACTATGCTGAGATCACTAAAGGATTTATGCGGCTACTGCAAAAGAACGTCCCTTTCATCTGGGATGACATTGCCCAACGGTCATTTGACGCTCTCAAGCATGCTTTGACCCATGCTCCTTTGTTACACCCTCTCGAATATACAAAGGATTATATCCTTTACTTGGCCGCTTCTACTTCTACCATTGCGATGGTGTTAGTTCAAGAGGACTATAACGGTGAAGAACACGTGATTTATTATCTGAGCAAGAGTTTATCCGGACCCGAACTCAGATATTCACATGTTGAGAAACTAGCTATGGCAGCCGTCATTGCTGTCCAAAGATTTCGCCACTACATCTTATTATGCACCACCACGGTAATCGCAGACTCCAACCCCATGTACCACGTCTTGATGTGTCAAGTACTTGGGGGAAAATATTCGAAATGGATCGTTATTCTTCAAGAATTCGATCTCGAGTTTACGAAGGCTAAAGCCAAAAAATCCCTGGTGTTTGCTGAGCTCATCTGTGCTCTCCCTTGTGCCGATGAAAACACTGAACCTAGAGATCCTCTCCCCGATGAATCTCTCTTCCTCATCAACACCTCTGACCCTTGGTACGGAGATATTCTCCTCTACTTTCAAACTCAACGTTTTCAGCCCAACATCTCTCGTGAAGAGCGTCGATGCATCCGTCACCACTCTCGCCATTATCTCATCCTCGACGACACTTTGTACCGCCGTGGCATTGACACCATCCTTCGGCGATGTCTGACTCACGAAGAGGCTGAACGTGTTTTGAACGATTGTCACCTTGGTGCATGTGGCGGTCACCTTTCCGGGATGGCCACATCCCAAAAAATCCTACGTGCTAGCTATTTTTGGCCCTCGATTTTCAAAGATTGCATCGAGGCCGTAAAAAAATGCCCACCCTGCCAAATCTTTAACAAGAAGGCACACACCCACCCTACTGCGCTGCACCCCATTATTACCATTGGCCCCTTTTCCAAATGGGGTATCGATTTCATGCAGTGTAAGCCTACCTCAGCCGGGGGGCATGGTTACATCATCGTCGCCGTCGACTACTTCACCAAATGGGCTGAGGCTATGCCTACCTTCTTGAATGATGGTCGTACTGCAGCTCTATTCCTCTTCAACCACATCATTACTCGTTTTGGAGTACCACGTGCCATTGTCACCGACCATGGTGCACACTTTAAAAACCAGATGATGAGCGAGTTGCATGTCAAATTGGGTTTTCGCCATGAAAACTCATCCCCTTACTACCCTCAAGAAAACGGGCAAGTTGAGGCTATCAACAAAGTCCTAAAAATCATGATCCAACGCATGGTAGGGGAAAATAAGACATCATGGCATTTACAACTGTTTTCCGCTCTCTGGGCCTATCGCACTTCTGTGAAAACCTCAACTGGATTCACTCCTTTCCAGTTGGTCTATGGCATTGAAGCGGTCCTACCAATCGAGTGTGAGATTCCATCACTCAAATTGAAAGTAGAACTCCTGCCC
>ML778180.1:645942-681124 GCA_009831015.1 Picea engelmannii | reverse complement strand
TCCAAATACCTTTATCAATCTTGCGGTCAAAAACCCATGACTAGGGTTGACATCAATGACAACAACCAATCTTCCAACAGAGTGCTCAAACAAAGAGTGTTGCCAACATACTCAACTTATGGAGTTCGAACAATTTTGTATTATCAATGTGCTGGTGTGCAATCATGTATCTCATAATCAATTCAAAACATGAAACACAGTTATTCATAACAAGAATCAAGGTGAAAGAAGATAAACAAAATACTCAACTTATGAAGTTCTAACAATTTTGTATTATCAATGTGTTGGTGTGCAATCATGTATCTCATAATCAATTCAAAACACGAAACACAATTATTCATAACAAGAATCAAGGTGAAATAAGATAAACAAAACTAAATTACCAAACAAGAAACGAAACCAAATCTACATATGCAACAAATTAATTACAAACCTATACTAATAATACAAGCAATGAAAGGCAGACCTGGTGGGCCCTTTCGAGTTGGCTGATCACTACAATAAGAGTCTATAGGATGAAGACGAATTTGAAATGCAAAGTAGCTCAGAACACCATCTCTATATTAACCAACAATGAAGTTTCAATACATGGAGATATCACAAGCTCTTAATTGCTCGTTCTATTGTAGTCTAATGTCTCAAGCTTCAAACTTACATTCCCAACTTATATTCAAAAACCTCCCCCGCCCATACATGGTTCTAAGAAAGAAATTATATACATTATGTAGTCTAAGTGCGCACAGGTCGATCCAAGTGGATCCTTGTTTTAATGCATCGAGCTCATCAAATTCTATCACAATATCACAAGAAGTAACTCAATTAAGACTTAAACACCAAGATAGCTCTAGTAAATCGTTGGGAAGATATTCTTATGACATGAAATGCATGAGAAAATATGCCATTTTCGTTCTTGATCTGATTCAACTGTTGGCATTCCAAACTTAGGGACAATTGACCAAAACTTTGATTGCATGCTGGCACCTTTCCTCTGACTTCTAGAATCAATGTGAGGAGCTTGAGACCACATTGAGGTCGCTCTGGAGAAAACCCATATCTTGATTTTCCTTCTAGAAGTCTGGATGTATATGATAAACTTAAACACGAGTTACAAAACTTCCTCGTACAAGACCTCGCTTCATTAACCATCATTAGTAATAATTTAACTTTAACTCTCCTAATTCATCAAAGGTTATGGAAAAACACATAACAAGCCATCATAATTACCTCATGAGCCTTGGATGACCATTTGTTATGGAAAAACACATAACAAACCATCATAATTACCTCATCAGCCTTGGATGACCATTTTAGACAGAATGTGATGAAAAAGTGGTTGTAATAATGGAGATAGTGGTTTTGGAGTGCTTAAAAAGGATCCATTGGCAGTTAAAATGGCGTTAATTTGGGAGCCCAACATCTCCCCACCCTTGAGGTTTTGTGTGTCCTCATGCAAACAAAACATGTAGGTGCAGATATAAATGGTGTCCTGATAATAAAATTCTCAAAATTGACAAACTTCATTAACTCTGTAGTTGATCAAGTACCAATAGATATATTAACTTTGGGTGCCTCTCTCCCCTTGGCTGCTCTGAGTTTCTTCTCCAATTTTTGGTTTTGTGAGGCGAGTGACTCAATCTGACTATACTTCCTCTTGACGAGCTTCTGAAGTTTCTCCTTAAGCACAGTCAATTCATCAACTTGCCTATGCAATTGGGCACACCTATCTCAATTGCACACCTATCCTTCAGAGCTGCATTCTCATTTTTGATGTGTTTGTCCAATATTTTAAATTCTTCAACCTCAGCCTTTAGGATATCGATGCTCTTCGCAATCCAACTTCTTTTTTCTCTTCCACCGAGACACCATCAAAAAGAGAATGCATTTTCGCCATCCGATGCTCTTCTCAATCCAATTTCTTTCCCATGATCTCTGCAACAACAATCTTTTCAATATGAAATCACCTAGCTAAGGGAAAATGGCTGTCAAATCTTCCTGAGTTACCTGTTGATCAAGAATTAGCTATGTTCCCACATTCATTTCGTGTTCCTATTTGGGCTGTGAGGTGAATCTCAATGAATTATCGAAGCGTGCCCGAAATGCTGACGATATCCTTCAGAGATTTCTTTGTGTTCTTTGGTTTGAAGAAAGGCGTCTAGTGGGGGTCAAGGATTTCTTCTTCACCCCTTACTGAGTAGGTAGCAGCTTGTGGTTCTTAGTAGGAACAGGCTGAACTATTCTCTCACATATCGTGAAGTCATAGACATTATATTGACAGAGACTTATTTCAGTTGATGAAAAGTGAGAATAGACAAATGCTATCTCGCAATGTTTATGGATGTCCTGTCGATTGCAAAAACAAAGGAGAATTTTAGGGTTCTTTATGATGCAAAGGGTCGTTTCCGCTTGCATTCAATCAAGGATGGGAACTCATCAAGCCCGCTCTCAGAGATTTGGAGCCTACGATGCACGAAGAGGAGCAAGAAACTCACGAAGGCATAATTTCAATATTCAGAACACGATGTTCCCATACAGCCTCTTGACGTATAATATCCAGAGAGAGAGAGGAGTGCCAAATGTCAAGAGAATGCCAACGGTTGTATCTCCAACGGTTCTGTCATCATCTGTCTTCTCCATAGGTTATCATGTTGTTTCGTCCTGCAGTTACTGGTATCAGAGAAACATTTCTTGTGCAGCGAATCCACTGACAGGAACTTTCTTTCTCTCAGCAAAGGAACTTTCTTTCATTTTCTTCTTAAATATTCAATTTAAGATAATTTACAATATCATATTTTCAAAGAATAGGTATCTAACAAATTTTAATAGATTTGGTATAGTATCACATAGATGGTCTTGTGCTAGACAAGAAGATTGACCAAGGTTCCTTTCTTAATATCAAATATATGATGTTAAACTTGCATATAGTCTGAAATTGAACTTTAAATTGACTCAACTAAGGTAATTTTGAATATCTGAAAATGGAATTAAATTAATGAAATTTATCGAAAACTAACAATTTTGGTGGTTTTATAGATGCAATTATCTAATTCATAAAAATGCCAAGGTTGTATCCAATCTGCAGACTAGTCAAATGCTCAAGATGCTTCTATGAAATTTCTCGAAAAACAACTTTGGTTATGTGGTTCTACAGATGAATCATCTAATTCAAACATATGCCAAGGTTGAAATCATGATTATTTTCATCAGGCAACACAACCAATAAGTAATCTTATTAATAATTGATTGGAGACAGAGGGGGCAATGCCATTAAATTAAATTCGAGAACTAATCTATAGTTCATAATTGATTGGAGAGAGAGGGGGTCAATGCCATTGAATTAAATTCAAGAACTAATCTATAATTCTACTTTAATTGATTTTGTAGTACATGGACTGTCTTGTCTCTAACAACATTGACCAAGGTTCCTTTCTTGTGACCAAATATATGAAGCTAAACTTGCCTACAATTTGAAATTGAACCTTAAATTCACTCAACTAAAGTGAATTTGAATTTTACAATGAAGATTACCCTTTCTTTGATATCCAAAATACCAGTCCAACTGAAATTGTGATTATATCCGTGAATATTTTTATCATACTTTGTATCCAATCTGTAGACTATTCGATTCTCCAATACTTTACTAACTGATACAAAGAAGGAAGATCTGCTTAACTGCATAAAGCTATACTGCAACTCCTGCAAAATGAATAAACATCAAGCATCTTGAAAAACCATATCCAATGAATACAATGTGCATATACATATATAACTATGCACTAATTCCCATGAACTCTGACAACATAACCATGGCCCCGAATCTGAGTTAAATATATAAAGGTTTAATATGATGACTGTTGATAACCAAGGAAGCTAAACTATAAAAATGAAACAATTTTCAATGATAAGGGATAGCAAGGTGAGAAGACACAGATCTTCCAACTGCAACAAGAGGAGTAGGAATCAACATAATTGAAAATTTTCTACTAGCACTTTGGTTCTATTGCATTTGATGTAGGAGCATTGAGCATTGAGATCATGACCAAGATGAGGATGATGATGATGAACCATGTATGAAAAAGAGTTTCCTAGTGAAATGACAGATACAACGACTGAGGACCCATGTTTCTTTCATTGATACATAAATAAAAGATACTAATACACTAGCCTTAAACATAAGAAATCCATTTACCTTAAACATAAGAAATCCATTTAAATATTTAAAAAAAATACTAGCAGAAATCCCTACTTCTATGTCCTAGATTAAAGTGCTCATCAATATATGAGGTGCGCTACTCACTTTCTGTACAGAAAACAATGGACATCTAGTCTAATAGGAGAAAGAGAGAGGAGTGAGGTGTTGCTAATGATATGAATGTAATTCATGTGTTAAAAACTCTAAAAAATTGTTTGATAGCCTCACCTGTATTTGTTTGCCTGCCTGCAATCTCATGAGAATCGCTAAAACTCACAAGATCTGTAATTGTGCTGCCAAATCCATAACCTATTGGTAGATATCCTCTTGATATGGGTGCACTTGATTTTGATTTCAAATCTCTATTGCCAAGACTTTCGTTTGCTTCACTGCATTCTCTTGCATATCCCCAAATAGATGAGCTATATGGTGCAACCCCAACTCCATATCCATTGCTTTGACTTGTATAACCACGTCCAACTGAACCATAACTACTCTCTGCAATTCCAAATCCACAATTCCCACTGCAGTGACCAGAACAGTTGCCGATTGCTTGTCTAGTAGCAATGGGAGATGAACCCCAAGTTGGAGCTCCACCAAAGCAATACATGTTTGAACCCCCTGGAGCTCCATAGCTCGTGAAAGTCTCTGTGATGCCACAACCGATACCTCCATTGCTCCACATGTTTCTACCAACAGTAGGGAAACTAAATTCTCCGTTTCCAGCATTGCTTCCAGTATAGTTAAAGAGGCCTCCATATAGAGAAATATTTCCAAGACTATTGCAACCACATTCTCCAATCATGCCGGGCCAATATTCTGCACAAATTTCAAAGCCACCGGATCTCGTCTGTCCTGGAGAATGACCACTTATAATATCCATTCTAAACTTAGAATTGCCTTCAGGGTTGGAACTGCATACCTGACCAAACCCAGAGCTGGAATTGCCTCCTCTAACTGCAGCCATACTGAGCTCAGCTGCAGGGCTTTGAGGAAGGCTGATTGAGGGCTCCTTGGGGATTGCTTTCTTGACCTCCACAACCTTGCCTTTCAGCTCATGAAAAGTTTTTTGCATAACATTATCCACTGCATCTTCTGAGTCATAGGTGATGAAACCGAACCCACGAGGTCTCTGGGTATTTTGGTCATAAATCACCACCAAATCAACAATTGTTCCGAACTGCTCAAAATATTCTCTGAAGTCTTTCTCGGTAACAGTTGATGCCAGGCCACCAACAAATACCTTCTTTGTTTTTTTCTGCAAAGCTGGCCCAGAGTCCCCACTGCTGGTGCGAGTAATACTTTGTTGGTCATCTTTAGGGACAGCCCTTTTCGCTTCCACCTAAATATGGGATACAAACAAAAGAGGTTGCACTATAAATGATCAAATATTAGTTCTTTGACAAAATTAAACTAACAAAATGTTATAAGACAATGAAACAAGAGAAGTATCAGTATGTGTGAGGGTCACTTTCACAAGCCCATAAATTAAGATAGGTGTCTAAAAAAACTATTTTCATTTCATGCAGCATCTATTTAGCAACTCTATCAGGAATAAAATCAACAAAGCTATTAGCTTCACCAAATTCTTGTATCTTTGTACTTTCAGAAAATTCTCTGTATGAATTTTAATTCACTCTATGTACTCGGCATATTGGCTGGTGCAAAGTGGCACTAAGGCAGGGATAAGTTTTTATCAACAGCACACACACTGAACATTTTCTTGCCATGGAATACAGTATCTTGGGTTTACTCACGTGTATGATGAAGGAAGGAAACCTAATTAAATACTATGAAAGCAATCTCAATGTGAAAAAACTTTAAAAAACCAATGCTTCAGAGTGCAAAGATGAGAAGGTTTATTTTGACAAGATGCTTCCTATTATCACTTATTATCACTGTGCAGTGAACGTGCCCTTCCCCTTTATGAGAGTATGACAATGGAATAGAGCCAGATTACAACATTCTAGAAAGATCCCATCCCAACTGCATGAAATGCAGATGACCCCCAACTGCATAAAATGGTCTGCTTTCACAGGTGAGACAGCCCGGAACTGCATGAAATTGCCTGCTTTCACAGGTGAGACAGCCCACAACCGCATGAAACGTGTGTCTGAGGACTTTAAACCTTGGTGGGGTGTATGAAACACCCCTGCTTTACCAAGACACCATTGACTACAAGGGTATATAATGGCAATGTCTACTACTTACATTTACATTTTTACAAAAGGATTATTCTATTTACTCAAGCATGGACAGACATTCTAATAGATTTATTGCTACTATTGCAGAGTACAAGCTATTCAATTCAGTTCCCAAATTGCATGTGAATTTTATGTCGGGTATTCAATTATCAGTCAAAAACACATCAGAATCATGAAATAAAAACTGAATAGCAATCCTTTATAGTATATATGACAAACCTAACATGAATGCATATATCTATCATAAAATAGTGCAGTCACGTTCCATATGTATTACAAGGATTATCTGCTTTAGCTTTCTAAATGTAATACACAACATACCATTCTGCCATCGATGGTGTGTTTCACTTGAGCAACTCTCTCTGCAACTGCCGAGTCAGAGAAAATAACAAACCCAAAACCCCGAGATCGACCAGTGCTTCTGTCCTTCATGACCATGGCATCCACCACATCTCCAAAGGCCTTAAAATGATCCTTCAGCCCCTTCTCTGTAGTCTCCCATGAAATCCCACCGATGAAGAGTTTTCCCTGTTCCAACCCCATTGCCAGCTTACAACAAGCGACCCAATTAACAGAATTGATAAAGTTATGGGCTTCTGAAGCAAACCAGGTCCAACACCTTACAAGATTCAAACATAAAAAATGTGCAGGACAGAGGAGGCTTCAGATGATGTGAGGCCTCCAGGAGATGATGCAGACGTCCTCCTAGACTTGCTCCAAATGCATGGGAGGGGTGAAGCAGTGGCGCACATATAATGGTGCAACCATACGAGCGGTTACAGTAACAGTAAGATCAAAATCGGTGGCCGTTTGTTAACAGGATTTGATTATCCATTGTTAGCCTTAATGGCAATTCTACCTGCTCTATAATACTATGAACTTGAATCCTATTCATTGCAATATCATAACTATGCCACGATGCTCTTTCCAAGAATTTCATTATCTATCATGGATTTTTTTCGGTTTCTCTCGTAGGACTCGACGAAGGCTTATTCGCAACTTTCTTTGCATGGTGTTAGCTACTTCTTCTTTTGTGGAGGTTGTTTTCTTAGCTCATTTTCTCGTTGTTTCATAGAGTATGGAAATAATTATTTCATTTGTTTTGTATTCGGTGTTTATGTTAGTGTAGATAAAGTATTTTATTGTTTTTTAATTTTTTTTTATCATTTTATATAAATTCTATTATGTTAATTTTTTTTTTCATTTTTAGTTTTTAAATTACTTTTTGAAAATTTTATTATATTATTATTATTTTTTTTGTTTTTAAAATATTTTTTGAAATAGAAATTTTATTATTATTATTATTATTTATTATTTGATAGATTATGAAAATACTATTTTAATTTGTTTTTGTAATTTTTTTTATTATTTTTTTCATTATTTGTTAGATTATGAAAATAATATTCTAATTTGTTTTGTAGTTATATGTATGGAAGGGCAAAATTTTTTCTTTATTAAAATTTGATTTATTTTTTATTTTTAAAATAAAAAATTTATTATTGATTTTTTTTTATTGAACTTTTTTTTTTAAATTATTTTTGTTATTGTGTTAAAGGCTTTTTCTACAGTTCAATTTGAGGGAGATGTGTAATTTCTTCTGTGCTCAATATGGAGTTGACAAGTGACATTTAAAAAATATTAATAACAAAAAATATTTCAATGTTTACCATAAATAAAATAATTCTATATCAACTCTATAAAGAGAGAAAGAGTATTTGAAAATTAAAAAAATTGATTTAGTGCATAGATGCTTAGAGAATGAGGGAGATGTGCAATGCTTTATTTAAAAATATTAATAACAAAAAAATAATTTCAATGTGGGTCATACATAAAATATTTCTATATTCATCTATTTTAATAGTGTCTTTATATATATATATATTGTAAATAAAACATTGTATTATCTGAGAAGTTCATAAAACATATACATACTTAGGGTCTTATAGCCTGTTCTACCAAAAACTGGAAACTAGAACCAGACCTAGGCCAAGCCCTGGAAAATGTGTCCATGACTGTGCTAATTACCATAACTAAGATTTACAAAAGATACTGCAAAGCGGGCCTGAGGCCAATATAGTTTTCTACCTAGCATTAGAAAAATTAAAAGCAAAACAAGAGAATTTCATACACCAGAAGCATCCTGATGCCCATCGCCTGGTGGAGGATGTGGCCAAGCCAGAGTGAAGGTGAATGGATGACAACAGGTCGGGAATCTCCGCTTCACATGCTCACTTGAGAAAGAATCAAAGAAAACATCTAGGTGACGATTGAGGATATCCTGGCGATAAAATTGGTCTGCCACATCCCGACACAATTCGAAAATGAGTTGCAATTGCTCCTTGGAGAATCCCCGTTGGGGATTCAACTCTGAAATTACTTCCCCGTTATGATTAACCTTTGTATCTGGACATGCAACTTCCAAAATTGCTTCTTCAACTACCATGAGAGTCACCTCCTTAAGAACAGGGAAACTCCAATTCTCTTCTGGCACCTGGGTAGGAGAATCACCTCCCACCTGAGTGGAAGGGACTAAGAGGCTCTGAGCGACTATAGGAGTTGCCTCTAAGGACTCTACGGTAAGTTGGGGTAGAACCAGAGGGAATTTCTCCTCGACGAAGACCAAACCCCAATTGTTCTTGTCCCAATTGTGAACAATGGAGAGAGACACAACCAAAGGTGGAACAAGGTAAGGCGACGAAGCACATGATGGAGCAAGGAAAGTGCATATGGCTAGGAAACTATAATAGGATGGGCCACGCTTTGGCTTGCCTCTCTCTCTTGGCATGATGGCTGTAACACCCTGTTTCCCCCAGTTTGTAAAAATAACTATGTTGGCCAAGAACTATGGCAAACTCAAAGACGTGAATGTTTGATTTGACGGACCTTTGTATAAAAGGTCGATGAATGTAAATTATGTTATGAATATGTGTTGCATGACTGCTGGGAGGGGGATGTGCTAAAAGAGACCACGATGACTAATGAGAGGTGGTGGAAGGGACCTGGAATGGTTGCGTTAACTTCCACCGAGCCAGTACCGTACTGGTTTATACTTGCTCAAAAACCAAAGTAGCTCTCTGATCCTGGAATGGATTTCCCGTCAGATTGGTAGGTGGGGAGGCTCCTCAAGAGTTAATGAGGGGATGGGGGTGAGATGCCCATCCGTAACATCTCTCAGACCTGACCACGGATGACGAAACTTGCGCCACACACAATCTTGCAGAGAAAAAGGTTGAAAGAATTGTGTGGTAGAAGGCGGACAAAGAGAGCGTGCGCGACGGGGATCACAGAAGAGAACTGGAGAAAACCCTGGAAACGCAGGGAGTTTTGAGTATCAGGAGAAGGAGAGTAACCTTCGTCCTGGATTATTTTTCTATATCAGGAGAAGGAGAGTAACCTTCGTCCTTGACTTCCGTTGAGCTGGAAGTAGGAGACTGAACCTCAAAGCATCGTGGTCTAGCTCGGGGGTGGCTAGTGGTAAATACATTTGGAGTCACTGAGCCTACGGTTGGGTGGAAACGAGCACCCCTCTCAGCAATTGCATCACGCCTGGTAGATCTGATAAGTGTTTTATACCTTGTATTTTGAACTGAATATCATGAATGCATGCTTATGTTTATATGCCCATAATAATTTATGTGTAGAATGATTGCCTGGTGTTTTAAACTGGAAATAATGGATGCATGTGTATGATTATATGTCATCATTGGTTTTGGTACAAATGGTTAAGTCTGGGAGTTTGAAGCCCCGAGAAGTTGAATTTCGTGATTCAAGCTTAGAAGGGATAGCGAGCCCAATTATAGAAAGAGAGAATACCCTATCATTTGGTCGACGAACGGTCGGAATCCTTTCGGGAATACCCCAGATCTATCGAGACCGATGGATCTAGAGAAGGAGCGCAGGCGTTAACACCTCGACCCTTTCATCCTTCGCAAGTAGCGATGGGATCCATGACCATAGATCCAAGGATCTGATGGAGCCCTATTGAACATCGATCTTAGCCTTTGTATAGACAGGAGAGTAGCATTTCGCTGACTCACGACTTGGAGTGGTCAAGGGTAGGGCTGCATGAACTCACGATTCGTGAGATCGCGACGTGATCGTGACCGTTAGATCTAGGCCACGGGAGGACCATGGGATCAGAACTTTCGTGGTTATCGCCTATTGGGGGTTTGGAACTTGAGAGAGTTTCTTTTCGACTGTAGAAGTCGCGAAGTGCCGAGCACCGAGGGCTCATGCGAACACGTGGCACATCCGTTAGATGGGGACCACATGGTTGACAGGTGGCATAACGACAAGCACCCAGAGAAAGGCGGGAGCGGGTGATAGGTGATGGACACATGTCGTCTGGGAAAGAGTCAATCCATTGTTGACTTATCGTATCTCGGGAATTCGCGAAGGAGGAGCATGAAGGCTCAACACTCCAACTCACAAAGTCGTGAGATGCGAATAGCGCTAGTATTTAGCCTAGGAAGCAAGTGACCGGTGGTGGACACTTGTCACTTGAGAAAGAGTCAACCCATTGTTGACTTATCGTGACTCGGGGTTTCACAGAATGAAGAAGTTGCACCCTGATCGCTAAGGCCGCGAAACGCTGAGAGCCGAGGTCTCATGCGACGGGCGGCAATGGCATAACTCGTGAGCAGAGTACAATGGAGGAGACAAGTGGCGTGTGTGCATTGCTTTGGCAGAGTCCACGTAACGTTGACCTCTCGCGTCTCGGGATTTCACAAAGGAGGAGCACGAGGGCTCAACACCTCAACTAGTGAAGTTGCGAGTGGTGCTAGTGTTTGGCCTAGCCTACGGTTACATGTAGTAGGCGCTAGTGAGGAGGGAGCCATGCCCGTATTGTATCTTGGGTATCGGTGTTTGGCGAAAGGGGAGTCGAGAGTCTTGACTCCCAACTCGTGAGTTGTGAAAGGCGCTTGTGCTAAGGCTAGGTTGTGGCTGTTTGGAGGAGGATAAGGGAAGAGAGGGTCTGCGCTAGGCCCCATAAAAGTCTCAGGGATTCTGTCCCTCGAAGAAAAAGAATGAAAAATCTAGGTTGTCGTAGTGGGTGTGTGACAAATTGGTATTAGAGCATGGTTACAACACTTGGCCTACTTGGGCTTATGGACGAGTTGTGCAGGAACTCCATCTGAAGTACTCTTAAAAAGGAGTAGCCCCCTATCTTAACCCCCTTATCAAAAGCCGAAGTTAAGAATGAAAATTCCTATTGTGTGTATGCATTTGAAAAATATGAATTATGCGCTGATTGTGAATGAATATAATGTTGACTAACAACAAGTGTTTTTCTTGCACAACAAGCGGACGATCAATCGCGGGAAACTACAGACGCATAGAATGGTGATGCACCACGAAGTGGGGGATGGCTCCCACAATAGTGATGAAGAGTTTGATGAAAGGAGAGCGGTAGAGACCCCTCCAGATCCAGCTGAGACCGTGAGGAGCCTCATGGCCAAACTATAGAGCTGCAAGGTCGACAATGAGAGGTTGATCAAAGAGCAAGAGAAGCAAATGGAAATTAATGCAATATGCTGCAAATTTTATCCGACATACAAAGACAATTGCAGCATGGACCTGACAACAGTCACACAGACCAATGACAAACAAAGAAAAGTCGAAGTCCACCTGAAATACGGAAACATGGTCTTTTAAGTGGCCACACTGGGAAGAGCACCTCGAGAAAGGTCCACCCCAGAGATAAGGGACAAGCATCGGACGATTCCTCTGGAAAGGAAACTGGCGACTCAGAGGGATCTTCTAGTAGCAGGATTAGTTCTTATTCCCGAAGAAAACGGAAGAAGCGAAAGAATTCCAAAATTCATAATCTCGAAGAATTCAAGAAGGCCAAACCACCCTCTTTCGACGGTGAAATAAAGAAGGGGGAGGAAGTGGAGGCCTGGATGCTTGGACTAAAGAAGTATTTTAGAGTGCATGACTTCTCAGAAAACTTGAAGGCCCGAGTAGCCACTTTCAACTTGAATGGAAAGGCTTCTATTTGGTGGGAAGACCTTAAGAATGTAAAAGGGATTCACGAAGAGGACCTATCTTGGGAATGGTTTGAGAAATACTTCAGAAAGAAGTATCTGTCGGAAAAGTATTTTGACGAAAAGACTAAAGAATTCTATGAACTCAAATTGGGGAGCTCACCATAGAGGAATATGTCAGTAGATTCCTCGAGTTGCTGAGGTATGCACCCTATATAAAAGCAGAAAAGGCAAAGGTGCAACGATTCATCAGTGGACTACCTAAAGACTATCAGAACATGATTGAGTTTGACGAGCCAAGGACCCTAGAAGATATTGTCCAAAAGGCAAGATATTGTTATGAATAGCTTGGGCATCGGACAGAACCTCACGAAAGCTGGAAGCAGAAGAATAGTTCAGGATTCCAGAAAAAAGGGGTTTAAATCCCCAAGATTTAAAAACTATAAAAAGGACTCAAGGATGAGCTTCCCAACCCGAAGTGCACATCAAGAAAATTTCCCCTCCCAGAGCGGAAATAAACCTTCTGGATCTACCCCAGGAAATATTGATAACCCAAAGAGAGAACCCTTGAAATGTTGGGGTTGTGGAGAAGAACATCTACTGAGGGACTGCCCGCACCGACAACAAAACAGTCAGAGAATTTACAACGTTCAAGAAACTACCACTGTCAATGACGTGGCTAGGAGTGTGCCACAAATTTATGCAGCCTTGGATAATAAACAAACTGACCACCAAGCTTCAGTGGTGGAGATGGAAGGTATGATCACCAACCATCTAGTGTCTATTCTAATTGACCCTAGTTCAAATTTGAGTTATATAGCCCCTAAGGATGTTGATAAGTGTAAATTACAACCACATAAATAGGCCAAGCCATGGTTGGTACAATTAGCCACTGGCACCAAAAGAAAGGTAGCGGAGGTCATACCAACTTGCCAATTCACTATGGGTGAATTCCCCACCCAAGCAACCCTTAACATATTAGCCCTAGGATCATATGACCCGTTGATTGGTATGGACTGGCTAGCCACATATAAAGCCAGACTGGACTGTTACCATAAAACCTTAGAATGTATATGTGAAGAAGGAAGAAGGATAACCCTTTGAGGGATCCAAAAACCTGTCTCGGTGAGACGAATATCAGCCCTCCAAATGAGAAAGTATTGCAGAAAGGGATGTCCACTCTATGCGATACAGGTGTTGGAATCAGTTGAAGATGACAAACCGAGCCTCGAAGACCACCCCACACTGAGAGAATATAGAGATGTATTTCCAGAAGAGGTACTGGGTCTACCTCCGAGAAGGGATATTGACTTCTCAATAGAACTTGCACCAGGAGTGGTGCCAGTGTCTAGGACACCCTACAGGATGAGCACACCCGAGCTAGTTGAGCTTAAATTACAACTAAAGAAATGATGGACAAAGGCTATATCTGGCCTAGCATGTCTCCATGGGGAGCACCAGTTCTGTTTGTAAAGAAGAAAGATGGTACCCTCTGACTGTGCATAGATTATAGACAACTCAATAAGGTAACCATAAAGAACAAGTACCCCTTACCCAGGATCGATGAGATGTTCGATCAATTGGGAGGTGCTTCCATCTTCTCAAAGATTGACTTGAGATATGGATACCATCAAGTCCGAATCAAGGGTGAGGACATCCACAAAACTGCCTTCAGGATGAGATATGGTCAATATGAGTTTGTGGTAGTACCATTTGGATTAACCAATGCCCCTGCCACTTTTATGTGCTTGATGAACAATGTGCTCAACAAATTCCTAGACAAATTTGTACTGGTTTTTATTGACGATATATTAATTTACTCCAAGAATAGAGAGGAACATGAGGAACATCTTAGACTTGTGCTTCAAGTGCTAAGAAAACATCAGCTCTATGCCAAATTTAGCAAGTGTGACTTTTTCCAGAAGCAAATACATTACTTGGGCCATGTCATATCTGAAGAGGGAGTAGCAGTAGATTCTGACAAGATCAGGTCTATCATGGAATGGCCTACCCCAAAGGACGTTTCATATATCAGATCCTTTATGGGCTTAGCAGGATACTATAGGAGATTTATAAAATGATTCTCCAAGATTGGTTGTCCAATCACTACCCTCCAGAAGAAGGGAGCTAAATTCACGTGGACACAAGAATGTGAAGAAAGATTTCAATTCCTAAAACATCTACTGACCCACGCACCCATGTTGGAGATCATCGATCTCGAAGCTAACTTCCTCGTGTGCACAGATGCCTGCAAGGAAGGGATCGGAGGAGTCCTTATGCAAGGAGGAAGTGTAGTCTGCTATGAATCCCGAAAATTGAACGAGCACGAAGTCAACTATGTGACCCATGATTTAGAACTGGTCGCCATAGTGCACGCCTTAAAAATGTGGAGGCATTACCTCCTGGGAAGGAAATTTGTACTTATGCCAGACCACTGTGGATTGCGATATCTGTTTGACCAACCAAAGATCAATGCTAGACAAGCTAGGTGGATGGCCCTCCTTAGTGAGTTCAATTTTGAAATCAAACATGTTAAAGGAAAGGAAAATAAGGTGGCCGATGCCCTTAGCAGAAGTATGAAAACGATTCACCTGGCAGTGGTGAGCACCTGCGAGACGAATGTCAAGGAAAGAGTCAGGAATGCACAAGAAACATACACATTCTTCCAGACCGTGACCTCACACATGGAGCAAGAACCCACAGGAATAAAGTATGAAGGCTACTAGATGATAGATGGAGGTCTGCTAACTTATAGAAACAGATTGTATATTCCAGATTGTGACGACTTGAAGAAGTTCATAATGGATGAACTACATAAAATACCATATACTAGTCACCCGAGATATCAAAAGATGATCATGACCACTAGGAAACAATTCTATTGGACTGGTTTGAAGAAAGACATAGCTGAGTACTTATCCAAATGCATAGAATGCCAACAGGTTAAAGCAGAACACCGACACCCAGTAGGATTATTACAACCTCTACCAATCCTAGAATGGAAGTGGGAAACCATTTCCATGGACTTCATCACTAGATTACCAACATCGACCAAACAGAATGACGCCGTCATGGTAGTGGTGGATAAATTGAGAAAGTCTGCCCATTTTATCCCCATCAAATTGACTTGCAAGGCAATAGATATCGCCAGCATATTCATGAAGGAGATATTCAGACTACATGGCATGCCTAAAGAGATCGTGTCTGATAGAGACACAAAATTTACTTCCAACTTTTGGAAATCCATGATGGCAGGTCTAGAGACCAAATTACTGTTTAGCACAACCTATCATCCTCAAATTGATGGACAGACGGAAAGAGTGAACCAAATATTATAAGACATGCTAAGGATGCATGTAATGCATCAACCCAAAAAGTGGAAATATTAGTTACCACTGGTGGAATTCGCCTACAACAATGGCTACCAAGAATCCTTGAAGATGAGCCCTTTCAAAGTCCTCTATGGTAGACCGTGCAACACTCCAGTCAGTTGGAGTAATCCCATGAACAGAGTTACTATTGGACCCAATATGTTGAAAGAAATGGAATAACAAGTGACTCAGATAAAAAACAATCTAAAGGTCGCTCAAAACAGGCATAAAAGTTACGCCGACCGAAAGAGAACTCAAAGAGAATTCAAGACGGGAGACCATGTATATCTCAGAGTTAGGCCCAAGAAGAGTTCCCTGAGGATGGGAGCTTGGGCCAAGTTGGCACCTCGGTGTTGTGGACCCTTTGAAGTTCTAGATAGAGTGGGACCTGTAGCCTATAGGCTAGCACTTCCTCCCACAGTAAAAGCACATAATGTTTTCCATGTTTCATTATTGAAGAAATATGTACATGATTCTAATCATATAATTGACTGGTCTGTGATCCAGGTGGAACTAGAGGGAGAATTCCTACCAGAACCTCAATGCATACTGGACATAAAGGAAACCCCACTCAAGAACCAAACCATTGCACAGGTCAAGGTGTAGTGGAAACATTTTGGCCCAGATGAGGCTATGTGGCAAATGGAAGATGCCATGAAATAGGCATATCCGATTTTGTTTACTTCTGTACATACATGTCATATTGATAGATAGAACATCGAGGACGATGTTCCTTTAGGGGGGAGGGAATTGTAACACCCTATTTCCCCCAGTCTATAAAAATAACTATGTTGGCCAAGAACTATGGAAAACTCAAAGACGTGAATGTTTGATTTGACGGACCTTTGTATAAAAGGTTGATGAATGTAAATTATGTTATGAATATGTGTTACATGACTGCTGGGAGGGGGATGTGCTAAAAGAGACCACGATGGCTAATGAGAGGTGGTGGAAGGGACCTGGAATGGTTGCGTTAACTTCCACCGAGCCAGTACTGTACTGGTTTATACTTGCTCAAAAACCAAAGCAGCTCTTTGATCCTGGAATGGATTTCCCATCAGATTGGTAGGTGGGGAGGCTCCTCAAGAGTTAATGAGGGGATGGGGGTGAATCGCTCATCCGTAACATCTCTCAGACCTGACCATGGACAACGAAACTCATGCCACACGCAATCTTGCAGACAAAAAGGTTGAAAGAATTGTGTGGTAGAAGGTGGACAGAGAGAGCGTGTGCGACGGGGATCGCATAAGAGAACTGGAGAAAACATTGGAAACGTGGGGAGTTCTGAGTATCAGGAGAAGGAGAGTAACCTTCGTCCTGGATTATTTTTCTATATCAGGAGAAGGAGAGTAACCTTCATCCTTGACTTCCGTTGAGATGGAAGTAGGAGACTGAACCTCAAAGCATCGTGGTCTAGCTCAGGGGTGGCTAGTGGTAAATCCGTTTGGAGTTATTGAGCCTACAGTTGGGTGGAAACGAGCACCCCTCTTAGCAATTGCATCACGCATGGTAGATTTCATAAGTGTTTTATACCTTGTATTTTGAACTGAATATCATGAATGCATGCTTATGTTTATATGCCCATAATAATTTTTGTGTAGAATGATTGCCTGGTGTTTTAAACTGGAAATAATGGATGCATGTGTATGATTATATGTCATCGTTGGTTTCGGTAAAAATGGTTAAGTCTAGGGCCAGAACGATAGCTCTCTAAGGTCTCAGATTCATGGGAGTTTGAAGCCCTAAGAAGTTGAATTTCATGATTCAAGCTCAGAAGGGATAGCGAGCCCAATTATAGAAAGAGAGAATACCCTATCATTTGGTCAACGAACAGTCGGAATCCTTTCGAGAATACCCCAGATCTGTTGAGATCGATGGATCTAGAGAAGGAGCGCAGGCGTTAACACCTCGACCCTTTCAGCCTTCACAAGTAGCGATGGGATCCAAGACCGTAGCTCCAAGGATCTAACGAAGCCCTATTAACTGTCGATCTTAGCCTTTGTATAGGCAGGAGAGTAGCATTTCACTGACTTGCGACTTGGAGTGGTCAAGGGCAGGGCTGCATGAACTCACGATTCATGAGATTGTGGTGTGATTGTGACCGTTGGATCCAGGCCACAAGAGGACAGTGGGATCAAAACTTTCATGGTTATTGCCTATCGGGGGTTTGGAACTTGAGAGAGTTTCTTTTCGACTGTAGAAGTCACGAAGTGCCGAGCACTGATTGCTCATGTGAACACGTGGCACATCCATTAGGTGGGGATCACATGGTTGACAAGTGGCGTAACGATAAGCACCCAGAGAAAGGCGGGAGCGGGTGACAAGTGATGGACACATGTCTCCTGGGAAAGAGTCAATCCATTGTTGACTTATCATATCTCGGGAATTGGCGAAGGAGGAGCATGAAGGCTCAACACTCCAACTCATGAAGTCGCGAGATGCGAATAGCACGAGTATTTAGCCTAGGAAGTGGGTGACCGATGGTGGACACTTGTCACCTGGGAAAGAGTCAACCCATTGTTGACTTATCGTGGCTCGGGGTTTCGCAGAATGAAGAAGTTGCACCCTGATTGCTAAGGCCGCGAAACGCCGAGAGCCGAGGTCTCGTGCGACGGGCGGCAGCGGTACAACTCGTGAGCAGAGTACAGGGGAGGAGACAAGTGGCGTGTGAGTGTCGCTTTGGCAGAGTCCACATAACGTTGACCTCTCGCGTCTTGAGATTTCGCAAAGGAGGAGCATGAGGGCTCAACACCTCAACTAGCGAAGTTGCGAGTGGTGCTAGTGTTTGGCCTAGCCTACAGTTACATGTAGCAGGCGCTAGTGAGGAGGGAGCCACACCCATATCGTATCTCGGGTATCGGTGTTTGGCGAAAGGCGAGTCGAGAGTCTTGACTCCCAACTCGCGAGTTGTGAAAGGCGCTTGCGCTAAGGCCAGGTTGTGGTCGTTTGGAGGAGGATAAGGGAAGGGAGGGTCTGCGCTAGGCCCCATATAAGTCTCGGGGATTCTGTCCCTCGAAGAAAAAGAACGAAAAATCTAGGTTGTCGTAGTGGGTGTGTGACAATGGCAGTGAAGAAATCAAAGATCCAAGGCAAGGGAGGAAATTGAACCAGAGGACAAGAGGCCAGGAACAACACTGAGAGAGATGAAGGAGTGACAAGCAAAACCCAATTGAGATACAATGAACTAAGCTCGAGCATAAGCACATCCATAATGTCGATTCCGTCCATGGAAAGAACCATTAATCATGAGTTGACAACACTTAAATTTCGAGTGCCTGCGCAGATGTAACCTGATGGCATGCCAAGCCTGTGCATTAATTTACCTATACGAACCAGGCTCACACCCAAATCCCTAACATTAATGTGTTGCATCGAAGTGTTCATAAAGTGAGGAAGGAGACAATTGTCTGCAATGGCGTGATTGTCCACATGTTCACCAAGTGGCACCCCATCCAAGGAAAATATTTTAATATATTAAAAAATGTACTTTGGTTTGAATTTGTTTTGTTTCGATTTTCCCGAGCTTCAATTAATAGATCTATCAAATGATGAGAGGGATCAAATATCTCTAGGTGAAAACCTTTTTTAGAGTGCAAACATTGAATAAAGGTTAAAGGTTTGTACCTCGAGATATTTGATCCCTCTCGACGCTTGATAGATCCAAGGTTAAGATGGATCTATGCTGGTTTAAATAAAGATGTTTAAGCATTAAATCCTTCTAGATGCAAACATTTCTTCAAGTTTTGAACTCTACAAAAATTTGCATCTCGAAGAATTTAAATTTGCATCTCTAAGAATTTGATGTCTCTCGACGCATGGTAGATCCAGAGTAAGATGGATCTTGGTTAAAACATTTGAACAGTGGGTTGATTATGAGGGAGATGTGCAATTCCTTCCATGCTCAACATGAAGTTGACCGACACGTGGTGTGTGTATTAAGAACCAACTTAGATCCATCTTAACTCCTTATCTATCATGCATCGAGAGACATCAAATACTTCGACATGCAAACATTTCTTCAAATTTTGTACTCTAAAAAAATACATCTAGAGGAAAATTTACATTTGGAGGAATTCGATGCCTCTCGAAGCATGATAAATCCAGAGTTAAGATAGATCTACGTTGGTTTTATTGAAAATAATATTTTCATTTATTTTATAATTATATTTAAGTTAGTGTAAATGACACATATTATAGGTTTTTAATTTTTATTTTTTTTTTAATAAAAAAATTATTTATTTTTGTCATATAATTTGAGTTATTTTTTATGTTAATATGAATAAATTATATTATGGGTTTTTAAAATCTTTCACCTCTTTGATTTATATTTTTTCCATATTCCTTTTCATATCATTTAATTCATGTTTATGAATCTTTATTTTTTAAAAAGATGGTATAATTATTCATTAAGATACTTGAATCTTACATCATGTAAATACTTAATTTATATTTTTTCCATATTCCTTTTCATATCATTTAATTCATGTTTATGAATCTTATTTTTTAGAAAGGTGGTATAATTATTCATTAAGATACTTGAATCTTACATCATGTAAATACAATGTTTACTAATTAGGTAATTCTCTTTACAAATTTAAATATTAATAAATTTGTGTAAAAAGAAATATTACATAAACATTTTCTCCAAACAAGAGTAGATAATTATATGTAGATATGATTCCTTCACCAAAAGTATAGAACAAAGAGTGAAATTCCTCATCTTCATAAGCTTGTTGGAAGCTTTGTTCTCATTACAACCCTGAATTGCAATCCAATGTGCTCTTGTTAAAAACATGACTTCAACTATTGTCCTCATTTGAACCAAGATGTTAATGAACACTTGGCTATCTAACCTCATAAACCCTTTTTCATGCAACATCTTAATTTGGTGCAACATCAATTCAAGCATTAAAACCAACTTTAATGTGACAAAAGTCTCAATGCTAGGGAACACTAGTGTAATGACATGGTTCTACACCAACCCTTTAATGCACATCATAGTCTTTAATACCACAAAGTCTCAATGCTAGGGAACACTAGTGTAATCACATGGTTCTACACCACCCCTTTAATGCACATCATAGTTTTTAATACCACAACTTACTTACAAGAGCGCTAACTCTAAACAAAAGTCACTGCCATAAATGTGTGGGAAAATCAATATCAACTTAGTACACCAACCACTAGGGCTTTGAAACATTTAATCAATATCATATTGAACAACACATAACCAACACACCCAGTGTTGTGTTGCCCAAGTGTCTACCACGTGGCAACCTTGATACACCACATAATGACACACATTACATATGTTACACACCATCCAACATGGAGCTGTTATGTATTCATATTTACAAACTAATCAACAAGGAAGCTGGTAAAACCTTCTATATCATTTCTAGATGTCTATTCATTCTTAAGAAAAATCTAATCGTCATGTTTCTAAACATATTGGACCATCCACACGATTGTATTATAAACAAAAATGTACTTCTATAGCATCAACGAAAAAGGCGTGAAGCTTTAGCATAAAAATGTAAGTGTATTTTTGTTGTACAAACTTTGTCAAAAGCCTTATTCATATCACTATCACATACACATTATGTATTCTCATTTATGATAATACATATATTGTTTGTTAGGGCATTTTATCTAGTTATGATTCAACATACTTTGTTTTCCCTATGTTTAGCATAACTAAGTTAAATGTGTATCTTTTACTCATCATAATCTCACCCTGAACAAAATTTCAAAATTTCATTTGATACTTAATTACATAGATAACATACTTAATTTCTTTTGCCGTAGTCTTGGAGAATATTTATATCTCTAGGTTGTCCCCCATATATTTTGTGAGATTCAAATTGGTGGTACCATATTCAAAGCACAAAGTTTGCAAAAAAAAAACCTTGCTCCCCACACTCTTCACAATGGTCTCAAAACAAAAGGTCACTTAAATAGTGTGCTCTTTAGTGTCATTAGTGCACGGGCAAGTAATTCAAGAGCACACATTACCTAAATATCTCACTCTTCACACTTCATGTTTTTGTGAGTTGTGTAGTGTGTGAAAGAAACTCAACAATAATTGTAATGTGTCAAAGAATTTGCGCACTAATGAGTTTATAACATCAGATTCATGCAACAACACAATCATGAGTTTAAGGTAAGTTCATATAGGTTATGTTACCAAAAGCACCATTCAATTTCTATGACATGAAATATGAGATTCGATGTATTATTACAATGATGAGTGTTCCATATATAGAGAACATATCGTGACCATCCATGAAAGGATGCGTCCCTTGGATAATAAACAACTATTTATTATTATTATTACTTATTATATATATTATTTAATATTTAATATTTAATAATTATATTATTAATTATTAATCTAGGAGAATGTCTTCTCGATGTTGTTCAAACATCAACACTCCCTCTCAATGAGGGAGACATTATGCATCATGCACCTCAAGCACCTCGAGTCCATATTATTCCTTCTCATGATCAAGGAAGGACTATGCCTGGGCCCATTTACCACAAGTACACCTTTGTGATAAACACATCCTATCTCTCTTAGTCTGCAACTCAATCTAGGAGAAGGCCCACCAGATGCTTACTTGGTACATTGTAGCAAAAGGTTTGTCACACATGACACTCCCATGTGGACTTCTAGAGGCTACTCCCTCTAGAAACACTAGGGTCAACTCCCCATAGTGTGTGACGTCAAGGTCAACTCCCTTGACATGTCCTCATGTGCTCTCCACAAGGGACGTTTGCGTTATAAGCCCAAACCCACTTATCCCTTCTTGGATAAGTGTCCTCACAGATCAACTCAACTCAGTCACATAGGAGAATGATCTGGAGAATGTCTGTCACACATGGCAATCCAACGTGGACTTCTAGAGGATACTCCCTCTAGAAATACTAGGGTCAAATCCCCATAGTGTGTGACGTCAAGGTCAAATCCCTTGACATATCCTCATGTGCTCTCCACAAGGGATGTGTCTGCATGTTCTCTCCACAAGTGACGTTTGGGCTATAAGCCTAAACCCACTTATCCCTTATTGGATAAGTGTCCTCATAGAACAACTCAATTCAGTCACATAGGAGTGCAGTCTGGAGAATGTCTTAGGAGGTTGCAAACATCAACACTCCCTCTCAGTGCGGGAGGCATTCTCTACCATGCCAAGTCCATCCCCGAAGTACTCGAACTTTGTCCTGGTAAGAGGTTTGGTAAGAACATCAACAACCTGCTCATCTGTAGGAAGGTACTGCACCAATATTTTCTTCCTCTCCACCATATCTTGAAATAATGGTGGAATCCAACACTTGTCCAAATAAATCTGCAAGGAGCTTGCAAATCCACACTGCTTCATGGAATGCCACACTCAATGCAATGTACTCTTCTTTTGCGGTGCTCAAGGCCACATAATTCTATTTCTTGCTACACCAAGAAACCATGGCATATCCCAAAGTGAAGCAATACCTGTAGGTTCTCTTCCTGCCCTCTGCGCTCCCTTCCCAATCAAAGTCAGTGTATCCCTACAATCTCATGCCAATACTGGAAGAATATCTCAGACCATGTCTAACTGTGCCTCACAGGTATCTCAACACATGCTTCACAACAATCCAGTGTGTCTGTCTCACTTGACTCATAAATTGGCTAAGTGCACTCACTACATAGCAAATATCTAGTCTGGTGTTAACCAGATACATCAATGATCCAATCAGTTGTATGTACAGGGTCAGATCAATCTCGTTGGAATCAAAAGAAGACACACTTAGTTTCTTTAGATTCGCCACCATTGGTGTATCCATGGGCTTACAATTCAACATCCCAAACTTCTTCAATATCTCAACTATGTACTTCCCTTGACTCAGGAAGATCTCATCAATTCTATGCCACACCTCTAGTCCCAAGAAGTAGTGCATCATACCAAGGTCCTTCAACTCAAACTCAGAGGCCAACACACACTTGCATTCACAATAAGGCTCTCTGTATCGGTGAGGAATAAAACATCAACGTAGAGGACCAAAATCATGGACTCACCATGAACATTCTTGTAGTAAAGGTTGGGATCAACAACACTTTTGTTGAAGCCCAAACTCATCAGGTGTCCATCAATCCTTGCATACCAAGCTCAAGGTGTCTGCTTGAGTCCATACAAGGCTTTCTTCAACCTGCACACATGAGACTCCTTCTCATGTATCACAAAACCATCTGGCTTCTCAACATATAATTCTTCCTCAATCTCTCCATTAAGAAAGGATGTCTTCACATCCATTTGAAGTAGTCTCCAACCCATTGATATTGCAAGGGAAATAATCGCTCGGATAGAAGTGTATCGAGAAACAAGAGAAAATGTCTCCTCATAATCTATTCCCTCCACATGAGAGAATCCTCTAGCAACAAATCTTGTTTTTTGCTTCTCGATGCTCCCATAAGCTGTGTGTTTGATCTTATAGATCCACTTGGAAATCACTACAAACTTCCCCTTAGGTCTCAGAAAAATATCCAACACATCATTCTTCATGATGGACTGATCCTCCTTCATCATGGCATCTCTCCATACTAGTTGACTAGATCTCTCCTCATAAAAGGAAGGCTCAGAATAAATGACGTGGCTCATAGTTGCGACATAGCACAAATATCTTCGAGGTCTCTTACTTTCTCAGAAGGTACCATGAGGAGCTGCATGTCCTTCTGACTCTTGCATAGTCTGATGAGCCCATGTAGGTCTCTTCTGACCTAATGTAATATCTCTGGGAACATCAACTGGAGCTACAAGATCAACGAGATCAATTGGATCAATAGTCTCAACTATCTCCCTCTAAACTACTGGAGGGTGAGGGGGAGAAGGAACCATCTTTTCCTATCTCTCACTATCAATCTCCATGTGAGATTCTCTAGATATCATGAAAGGATATCTCCTCCTCAAAGGTAACATTTCTTCTCACCTCAATTTATCTTTGACCAGGGTTGTAGATCCAATATGCCTTCGAAGGCTCACTGTACCCCACAAATGTACCCTTTCTTCCTAAAGGGTCTAGCTTGGTCCTTTTCTCCTTGGGTATATGAATGTATAATGGACACCCAAATATCTTGAAGTGTCCAACCTCAGGTTTCACTCATGAAATGTGTCCATACTAGACATCTTGTGGTTCCCTCATGGAACACATGTCTAAGACATATCGAGGTTCCATCATGGAACCAATGTCTCACAAGACATATTGAGGTTTCCTCGTGAAACCAATGTCTCGGTTCCTTCATCTGAGCATCTGAAGCACATCAGGATGAAGTCCACATTCCCTCCTACTAGTCCATACAAGAATCTTTGGGGAGAATGTCTTATGACGCTGCCTCAAACATCTCTAGGACACATTGAGGTTACCTCATGGAACCAATGTCCCCCAAGACATATCAAGGTTTCCTCATGAAACCAATGTCTTGGTTCCTTCATCTAACCATATGAATCACTTCAGGATGAAGTCTACATTCCCCCCTACTAATCCATACAGGACCCTCCAGGGAGAATGTCTCACGATGTTGTCTCAAACATCAACACTCCCTTTGGAGCCAGAGGTGACTCCTCCTCTGTCTCTACTCCCTCTGACATTGAAGGTAGCTCTTCCTCCTTCTCTAGAGGTAACTCAATCTCTGCTCCCTCTGGATGTAGTACTGCCTCCCTCTCTAGGAGTGCCTCTACATACACTAGAACTACCTCTGCTATTTGGTATGATCTAGCCGTGGAGGTATATTTCTCCTAGACACTTCCTATCTCTGAGCATCATGTATGGAAATGTCTCTCCTTGACATCTTGTTGGAAGATCTTGACCTCCATGTCTACCTCTCTGCATGAGCCAACTAGCTCCCTCTTTATAGGAGAACCCTAGTCCAAAATGACTACTGCCACACCAACCATGCTTTTTTACTTTTTGATGTTGTCGTTTGCTGCATGCTTGATCTTGTAGATCCACTTGGAAGTCACCATTGAATTTCCCTCAATTCTACGAGCACTGTATACTCACAAATTCTTCCAAGGATTCATAATCTAGTGTCGACCACACATATGCCTTCTTCAACAACAATCCATTAATCGACATGTCCAAAGGAATAGTCCTGCTCTAAGGCTCAAACCATCAATGTGCATATTACATAATCTGAGTGATGTGTAAGTCCAATATCCTCGTCTTGCAGGAAACCATGGCCACCATATACAATTTTCAAATACATAAATATTAACACATGGAGGATTTGATATACTCAACAATGAGAATCAACACTAAGAATCAACACTTCTATAGAAAAGCCATACTGAACAAAATAGTCTACTGCAATGCTACAATTTCCAAACCCACAAACCAATAATACAATTTTGTTAATTTTACATATGAATTGATAATAGGCTCCTCTCTTATATTCCATGGGTATTATGACAAGTAGAAACTCTGCACAAGGGACACGTAGCTTGATATGGCAGCCACTGGCTTATGTAACCCAAGTGAAAGCAATGACTAAGAGGCGTACACAATCCTCATCCTATATTTTACTTGGACTAGTTCTCCAATTTCAACGTG
The DNA here is from genome assembly GCA_009831015.1 of Picea engelmannii. Classification (NCBI taxonomy): domain Eukaryota; kingdom Viridiplantae; phylum Streptophyta; class Pinopsida; order Pinales; family Pinaceae; genus Picea; species Picea engelmannii. The sequence goes on along the minus strand of ML778180.1, from coordinate 654,792 downwards.
AGATAAGCCATGGTATGCATTAATCCCTACTCCTTATTGAGTGATATAATTGTCAACATTATGTTTAGGGTTAGCATGGGTAGGAATATCATTAACACAGCTGAAAAACCATAAGAACACTTGTCCCAAAAAATTCAATTACATAGCTAAAATCAATAACTGCACCCAGAAAAGGTGTCTCTGTTGAGGAATTGGAAATGAAGGTGTTGTAGCTCCGCTAATGCAATTCACACATAAACAACCACAATCAATATTCAATATTGTTGCGGCACATTGTACAAACATTATACCTTATATTCAAGCAACAATCGTAACATTCATTTTGCGATGCATCTCCCCTACACTGGAGAAGCCCATAAAATCTGTTGGGAGATTCTCCATAAGAAGAAACATTCAACCTTGTCATAGGCATGTTTTGAACAAGATCATGCAAAACATTGTACAAATTGCTCTGAAATTGGTCTCCATATGTGTACGTCTTATTGCTAGACAAACTTATGGGCGGGTTTGGAGTCTGTGGCTTGTACTGTGCTATCAACATAGAAAATAGTGGAATCATAAGATAATTACAAGAAATGGAGTGCCATAAACTACTACTTTTCCTATGGAGTGTGCTCATGTTGAAAAGATCTAACTGCCTCAACGAATTGGCAACCAAACAATTGATACCCTCTATGTATGTATTCCTAGAATTCTCATTAGCCATTTTGAAAAATTTCCAAAGACGCAGGTGCCAAGTAGTCTCTCTTCTTTTCACACACATTCCAAAACTCTTCACAAAACACAAACTATCTCTTATTTTCCTGGGGCCTTCCATGAGGGAGTCGAGCCTAGTCCCACTCTAATACCATGTTGAATTTCTATGAGATGATATCTAAGATTTGATGTATTATTACAATGACGAGTGTTTCATATATAGAGAACATATGGTGACCATCCATGTAAGGATGCGTCCCTTGGATAATAAATAACTATTTATTATTACTACTCTATATATATATATATATATATATATATATATATATATATATATATTATTGAATAATTAATAATTAAATTATTAATGATTAATCTAGGAGAATGTCTTCCCAATGTTGTCCAAACATCAACAAGCACAAGGTTCTCCTTACACCACTTTTATTTAGTCCAAAACCAATCTCAGATGGTGACACAAACCAATGCAAGTGCTCACAATGATGTTTATTCCTTTGCATCAAGTTTATGGTTGATAAAGATCAACTAAAGAAGTGGAAATATGTGTATGGGAAATTCATTTAGATCTTGTAGCAAATTATATCTCCTCTACCTTCAAAATTTGTTAATGGTTTATTTGGAGACCATTCACCCTTCAAAGTGTAAGTTGACATGGATGTCCCACAATTTGAAGGAAATTTCAATGGGAAATCTCTTGATGATTGGTTACTACTTGGTTACTACTTTCATTGATGAGAGGAAAATACTTATTGGGGAATACTTTTAACATTTATGAAGATAAAATAACCTTCATAACTTTAAAATTTGTGGTTATGAGTTATTTTGGGGCAAATCACACAATTAACAGTACAAGGATTAATGTCATTAACAATAATACATGGAAAAGGTTTGTTGAAGCATTACACAATACATATTACTCACTCAAGCATTATGATGACATGTACATGAAGTGGCCACAACTACATTGACATTGTGAGAAAACTATCCAAGAATACATAGATGAATTCCATAGTCTAATAATTGAGCTAGGTATTCATAACATAAATCATAATAAATTTCTCAAGTAAACAAGCAATTTACACCTTTACATCCATATTAAGATGATTTTTACTATTAATACTCCATGAGGTGTCTATTTATTTATAGTGAAGTTAAAGGAGAAGTTCAAGAATGAGATTCACACCAAGGGAAACTCAAATGGTATATATGTAATATAAATTACCATAATCCCAAACGCAAAGCTACGTAATCATATGATTAGTATTTGCAATCTCAACATAAGGGACGGTTAGAAAAACAAGATCGCGAAGAAATAAAATAAAACAAATGCGGAAATAAAAAATAGAAGATACACAATAAAATAGAGACACATATATGTGGTTCACCCAGTGTGGGCTACGTCCACTAGAGAAATTGACAGGTCCTTCCTTATTATTATCCAACAAAATGAAGGGATACAACCTACAACACACTCGTTGTAACTTCCTCTTCTTTCTCTCATGGTCTCCTCTCTCAGAATACAATATTCATGATAATAAACAACCACAATACGATTCCCTCATAAAAGACGGTTGCCTTATAGGGAAAAAAACCATAAAAATAACTTCTATTGTCAGATCTGCGACCTTATAATGAATGATCCATATTGACTACGAAATTACAATATTTTACAAGGAAAATTTTCCCAATATTTCACTTCGGGGGCATTTCCCCCGAATCCCCCACCGGGGGGGGGCTACAAAAATTGTTTCCCCCCCTTGGACCCCCATGGTGACAGTTGTGGGGGGAAAGCCCCCCCACACCCCCTCGTTAGGGGATGGGGTCCAAGTACATATGAAACAAACCTATGAATCAAGAAGATAATCAGGCTCCACAACCAACAGGGACAACACCAAGCTTAAAGTAATTAGAAGATTAAAATTAGGAAATGGTGAAATTTCCACAAGTCTTCTATGCACTCCATTGAAGAATACTACATTCAAAAGTCTTTTCTAGTGTAAATTTGAAGCCAATCTTCAGTGTAGGAAAAAAAGTGTTGGAGTTTCAATCCAAAGAGTCTAGCTTTGTAGTTCTCACCATGTAAAAAAATCCCACTTTAACGATCCAACAAATCCAAAGGAAGAGTACAAGCAATTGTCTGATTTATAACTATGGGTAAACCATAATCCTTTACATTTCATATTTGAGAATGATAGCCAAATGAATTTGATTGCATATGACATAGGCACTAAAGGCTTAACTACTAAGCCATATCCACAACCATACATTGTTGGTTGGATGAATCAAGGAAAGCAATTTTGTAAAACACATAACAATGCATGTTTTAATATTTTATCAAGTCTTGAAATTTGGTGTGACGAAGTGCCCCTTGGAATTTGTGATGGCTTTCTCGACAAACAATTTATGTGGGAGTACGATGGTGTCTATAAATCACAACCTCAAAGTGCACTTATTAGTCCCTGCCAATGCATGACTATAACAATGAGTTTGCTATTGATTTGACATTAATTTGCTTTATATTTTAAATTTGTTTGTAAAATGTAATGTTTAACTTAAGAAAATAAATATATATTTTTTGATATAGTAAAAATAATTTTTTTTCTCATTTCTAATTGGTTAATATTTCAAGTCTTATTATTGCCTTCACGTATTTCAATATTTAAAATTAATTACATAATCAATAACAACAGATTTTAATTGATTGTACAACATATATAACAATTATTACACCACCACAATAAAAATGTTTTTTAAAATTTACATTTCCAAATATAGAAGAAGAAATGAATAGTGATGTTGAGGTTTTGGATGTGTCATGTCATAACATATTAAAATATTATATAAATTAAAATATATATTATATATTTTATAATATATATGTTAACACATTAAAATATTATATATATTATAATATTATATAAATTACAATATATAATATATATGTTAACACACAAAAAATTATAATATATTATATATTAAAATGTCTATTATATTTTATAATATATATATATGTTAAGATAATAAAATATAATATATATTAAAATATATATTATATAAGTTACAGTGTATATTATATATTTTATAATATATATATATATATATACTTTAACACATAAAATATTATAATATATTATATATTAAAATGTATATTATATATATATATATATATATTATAAAATGTGAAAATGTGTAATATTTTAATATTATATATTAAAATGTCTATTATATTTTATAATATATATATATGTTAAGATAATAAAATATTATATATATTAAAATATATATTATATAAGTTACAGTGTATATTATATATTTTATAATATATATATATATATACTTTAACACATAAAATATTATAATATATTATATATTAATATATATATATATATATATATATATATATATATATATATATATATATTATAAAATGTGAAATATTTATTTTTATTTTTTATTTTTTAAATAAGATTTGCATTTGGCTTGCTTAGCTTAACTAGAAGGAAATTCAAGTTAATCCCAAAACTATATGGCAGCTACATTAAAGTAAAATCATGGTAAGATATTTTGTCCAGTACCGATTATGACAAATCTATAAACTATGTGTCATCATGGAGCAATAAGGCTTTCTCCATCGCTTGTGAGTCTATGTCGAATTCTTTTAAGAAGTTGATTTCTTTTAAGATTATGAAACTAGCTCATTTGTTAGCATATTATTCATGTTTCAAAGTAATCATCATGAATAATTGTAGGGTGTTAACTATCATCTTCATTTCTAAATTTACTTAGCAGGGACTAAGCTGCCATGCAACTCTTGTTAACATTGGAAATCAACACGACAAAGTACCAAAAGTTATTCCAGAGATGAAATTCTCCCTTATATTTGTAAAACCATGTAGAAAACTTATTAGTTTGAACAAAAAGTTCACGCTTTTCATTATTTTAACCCACAAGATTAGTACTAGAGTGTGAAACAAATGCAGTTAACCTCCATCACTCAACCTAAATAGTAGAAGTGACTCATTACACTTATGCAGGATTACACTGATGTGTCCAAAGATCTAATGAGATAGTGTTGAATTATTAGGTATGACATACCATTGACATGGTTCCATATGCACCCTTTCCCAATGGACCCCATTAATACATATCAATCGTAGATAATGATGAATTTCAAAGGTAGTTCTAGAAATTATTGGATAAGGGACATCTTATGACCAAATATTCTTCCTATGAAATTTTTTCTTGAACTAATAAAAGACAGGATGTTGTGCATGTGCATTAACTATCACACACTTAACAAAATTACTATTAAGAATCATCATCCAATCTTGGACATCTACGACCTCTTGGACAACTTTAAAGGCGTAAAGTTATTTTGTAAGTTTTAAACCTATGCAAGTAAAGCAATGCATACAAATTCTCAATCAAAATAGAAAGAACAAAAATAACACACACATTGTACATATATATTTACCTTGGAAACCCTTAACTAGGAAAACCAACCTAACTTAGAACCACACCTCTACCTTCAACATTGTATTAACATGACCTTTCAAAATACAATATTTATGTATTCCACAACATCCAAAAACCTAGTTTGTTAACTCAAATTAGGTTACAACCCTAATCCTTAACTTGGATTATGTTACAATGGGCCGAAAAACCATTGGCTAAACAAGCATAAAACAAGAAAAAAATGGACCCCCCAAAATATTTTTAGGTGTTTCCCAGCACCCGATGGGTTGAGGATAATGTTGGACAACTAAGAGGGGGCGGGGGGGGAGGGGGGGGTGCATCGGTTGTTACTGAGCTTAAACAATTATGCTTATTTTAAACTCTTTACAAAGCATTGAATGACAATCACAATAATGCAGGGAAGTAAGCAATAGAACATTCAACATCATTCACATATATGAAATATACAGAGACAAATATTTCCCGAGGAAACCCATAAAGGGTAAAAACCTCTTCTTCTTGGTATGATAAGTAATCTTTACATTCTGTACATTATCATACATATGAGCTCCAACTCATTGTGAGGCTACAACCTCTGTTTTGCAAGCTGCAACTTGCTGAGAGCACCAACTCTCTGTTTTCTCTAGCACCTACCAGAAGGAAGCACCAACTCCCTGGTTTCTCTAGAACCCACTTGAAGGAAGCACCAACTCCCTTGGTTTCTCTAGCACCCACTAGAAGGAAGCACCCACTCCCTGGTTTCTCTCACACCCACTAGAAGGAAGCAACAACTCCCTAAGTGTTCCAGCACCAATTGGATGGAAGCACCAACTTCCAGTCACATAGGCACCAACTTATAAAATAGAGAACAACAATTCTCCCTTGCACCACCCTGCCACCCTGGTTTCTCTGGATACAACTAGATGGAAGCTACAAATCCCTATGTTCAAGCAGCCACTTGAACCTCTGAGGACAACAGTCCTCCCTAGCACCTCCCTACCACCCTGGAATATCAAGTTTTCTATAGAAACTTATTACAGTGATATAATGTTCATCAATGGCTTACCAGTCTCATCACTGTTCTGCTACACTTCCCTACTCTGTCTGCCTCACTATCTTCCTCCACACATGCCTTGCACTTTCTATTCTTCTTCTTTTTATTCTCTGTGCGCCATGTCCATTCAATGCACCATTCCTCTTCTGTGTATTTCAGCTGCTGCACTCTGCCTGCTTCTACGCACCTAATTCACCTCAACATCAACAACCATCTCTTCTCTGTTCTGCGTATATATTCCCTCTGTGCATCTTCTACATCCTATTTTCACAATGCTTCTGCATGCTCTCTCCATGTCGAGTTCTCTACCTGATCATCATTGCAACTCTTCAACTTCTATGGCGGTTAAACCCATGCGTTCATCATCACTGGGTGTTATGCTGAGATTCCTTAGCCTGTCTCGCAGTCGAGACTCTTCGTCTTCTCTATCATAGTTGAGCTCATCCTCTCTGTTGTAGTTACAGAATTCAACTCTCTTCCAACTGTCAATCGCCTCTATGAACCGTCTTCATTCCAATAGCATATGCGTTGATACTCTTCAGCTCCTCTGGCGATCACCCTGAAGTCTCTCCCAGTCCTCTCGCAGAAACCATCAGTCGTTTCTAGTAGTTACACTATGAACCTCCAAGAAAACGCATCAGCCACTGAATCTCCAACCGTCCAAGAGTCATGATTCAGTTCTGCTAATTGAATCAGCCCTTCGATTATATTTCCAAGTATCCAACACCATTGGATTATAAGCATAGGGTCTCACATTGATTTCACCATTTTGCATTTTGGCATTTCGGCATTCCGACATTCCTGTGTTGTGAGACAACTCGACTCTCCAAGTCGGGATCTCTTAAATGGAGATTAGCTTCGTGCTAGTTCCTCCCTTGAGCCTTCTTTTATGTGACCATAGGTTATGACTAGGGGTAAATTCTGAACACACATTTCACATTTCGCGTTTCGGGGATTCTGCGAAGAGTCGTCTCGACTCTCCATGTCCCAAACTCCGAAATGGAGCTTGTCTCTTCGAGCTCTTCTCAAGCGCTTATCCATAAAGCGCTTTTGCGATTTCACATTTCAACATTCCTATGATGAAGGGTCTCGACTCTTGACTCCTCCAACTCCCGGTATCCAAAACTCTGAAATGGCGTCTTTGTTGATGTGCCTGTTTCGGGATTTCAGCGTTTCTCATTTCGCAACTTTGGGACTCTTATGATGAAGAGTCTTGACTCTTGACTCCTCTAACTCCCAGTATCCAGAACTCCGAAATGGAGTCTTTGTTGATGTGCCTGTTTCGGGATTTCAGTGTTTTGCATTTTGCAACTTCGGGATTCCTGTGATGAAGAGTCTCGACTCTTGACTCCTCCAACTCCCTGTATCTGGAACTCCGAAATGGAGTCTTTGTTGATGTGCCTGTTTCGGGATTTTGGCGTTTCGCATTTCACAACTTCGGGACTCTTGTGATGAAGAGTCTCGACTCTTGACTCCTCCAACTCCCGGTATCAAAAACTCTGAAACAGAGTCTTTGTTGATGTGCCTGTTTCGGGGTTTCGGTGTTTTGTATTTCACAACTTCGAGACTCCTATGATGAAGAGTCTCAACTCTTGACTCCTCCAACTCCCAGTATCTGAAACTCCGAAATGGAGTTTATGCTTCTGATCTTGCCATGCCATCATTGATGTTGATCTTCCTTGCCTGCCTGTTTTCCATTGTTGTCTCCCAATTGTAAACCTACCATTTCCATGCCATTATTGTTGTGCTGCTGATCGTGATCTTTGCCATCAATGAAAAACACACATACTCTGCACTATCTCTTTTGATCTTATCGAGCTTGCTCTGCTATGTCTCAAAATACTTTTGGTGCCCGCCTGACACATTCTTCCTGTACTTAAGCCATCATTGTTGTTGTACTTTCCATCAATGACAAGCATACGTTGCCTGTAAAACATGCCAACAATCTCCCCCTTTGGCATTGATGGCAACAAAGGCACCCAGACCTGTTCTTTTCTCCCCTTTTGACATCAATGTCAAAGAAAACACGCTCCCCCTGAGCTATTGCAATATTTTTTGGAGGTATGAGATATTCAATCAATAGAAACTCCCCCTAACAGGATGGACTCTCTTAGGTGTGAGACGGGATGACACCCAGCTTCTGTCGGAGATATTCAAATGGTGTCTTGGATAGGGGTTTAGTAAAGATGTCTGCAATTTGTTCTATGGTTGGAATGTAATGGACTTGAACAATTTGATTGGTGACTTGCTCTCTCAAAAAATGGTATTTTATGGGAATATGCTTGGTCTTGGAGTGGAATATAGGATTCTTGGACACAGTGATGGCACTGGTGTTATCACAATGAATTGGGATCGGTGCAACATATTTTACCTCCAAGTCTGCAAGTGTCTGAATCATCCATAATACCTGAGTGCAACAGGTAGCAGTAGCAATGTACTCTACCTCTGTAGTTGATAAAGAAATGGAACATTTCTTTTTACTCAACCATGCTACTAGATAATCTCCTAAGAAGAACGCACCTCCACTTGTGATTTTCCTTTCATCCATGCAGTTAGCCCAATCAACATCTGAGTAGACTGATAATTGAAAATTCTGATTCTTAGGATACCATAGGCCATAGTTCATT
>ML778180.1:612699-628015 GCA_009831015.1 Picea engelmannii | reverse complement strand
TGCTTAAATACAACTACTATAGTTACATTTCAATATATGTACATATATATAGTGTGTTTAGTAATTAGTTAGTTATTTCTCTCTTTTATTCGTTTCTTTTAGGATTCTTAGATTGGCTAACGGAGCCATTAAAACCGTCAGAACGAGTTACCCCAAACGGCTTGGGTTATTTAGACAACCCCGGACCGGACTCGCTCTTCCAGTTGACGGATGGTCAATTTCGCCCGTCAACAGGGTCTCGCAGCGAGAAGTCCTGAAATATCGACATTAGGATTTACGATCCCGCGAATTCCGAAGTCCCAATGAGATAAGGGATCATTGAAAAGTTAAAGCAGTGAGCTCATCGGAGTTTCAACATATCGTGAATCAGGAGTTGATAAAGTGAATTACTTGGTATCGCGAGTGGCGAAATCATGATACGAGAAGTCTCGACAGGTAAAGGAGGGGTCAGCATTGACTTGCATCGGGGTTCGGGGATTCGAAACACCAGCGCTCAACCACTGACCTCGCGAAGTTGCGAAGTCCGATTCCCCGATAAGTAAATAGAGGGGATCGCGCGAAGAGTTCTGTGGGTGCAGATTTTCCTAATAGGGAAATAGAAGAGCATTAGAGTTCTTCGGGATGAAAGAAAGAGAAGATCCTGTGAGCGGACGTGCTTGAGAACGCGACTGCGTCAAGTTTGGTATCAGAGCACAGAAAGGTTCTTTGCTTTCTGTAGCAGAGAAGAGAAGAATTCACCATGCCGCCAAGGAGAGATAGGAAATCACCTGATCCAGAGGATAGGGAAATGTCGAGAAGAAGAGGTAGACAGATGGTAGATCTAGCCATGGAGAGACAGATGCGTGATCTCCAAGCAAGACTCGAAGATATGGAGACAGTGCAAAGACACACAGCTAGTGCAAGGGATCTGAGTGATTCCGAGAGTGAGGTTGATGCTGAATGTGAAGAAGAAGTTGTAGCCGAAGATGCATCAAACGAGCGTTTGATCAGAGCTATTTCCAGGATGGGTGCAAGAGAAAAGATGGACATTCCAGTTTACGAGGGAAACTTGGATGCAAAGGAGATTCTAGACTGGATTAGAGCTCTGGATACTTACTTCGACTATGAAGACGTCAAAGAAGACAAGAAAGTCAAGCATGATGTCACTAGACTGAAAGGACATGCAACATTATGGTGGTATGAACTACAAGCTGACAGACGTTGCAAGTGCAAGCAAAAGATCAAGAGTTGGGACAGGATGATTGCAAAGATGAAGGCGAAATTCATCCCTAGAGACTATCAAATTACTTTGTTCAGGAGGATGAAAAACCTGAGACAGAAGCTGATGACAATGAAAGAATACACTGAGGAATTCTATAGACTGAACATCAAGGCAGGTCATTGGGAGAGCGATGATGAAAAGGTTGCCAGATACATGAATGGCTTGAGATATGATATCCAGGATGAGATGAGCATGGTAACCATCTGAATGGTGGAAGATGCTTATCAGATGGCTCTGAAAGCAGAAGAGAAGCTGAGCCGAAAGCAAGGTCAGAGGGGCCGAGGCAGAAGTCATCCCAGAGGCAAATCAGTTGCCCAGGACAAATATCATAAGCCCAAGGAAGACTGGAAGAAACCTCAGACTCGCACAGAGAGAGGAGAAAGTTCACAGCATGGGCAATATGATGAATAGAAAGGATAGCATAATGAGCAGAGAGGAGATTATGCTGATGACAATACTTTTCCTCGTACTAGAGGTAGAGGAAGAGGAAGAGGTGGAGTAATTACATGCTTCACATGTGGAAAGAATGGACACAAGTCTTATGAGTGTCTAGAGAAAAAGAAAGACATTGGAGAAGCTCACGTCACCGAAGCACAGAGGTGGGATGTTGAGGCAGAAGACGTTGAAGGCGGAAGATCGCTGATGATGCGAAAAGTCCTTTTGACACCCGAGAAGGAGGTGGAGAATTCAGTCCAAAGGACCAGACTTTTTAGGACTGCTTGCAAGACCAAGGACAGGGTATGAAAGGTCATTGTAGACAGTGGTAGCATGGATAATCTTGTATCTACAGAGATGGTAGAGAAGTTGGAGCTGGAGACGAGTGATCATCCAAGCCCATATAGAGTTTTGTGGCTATATAAAGGACATCAAGTAACTGTCACTAAACAATGCTTGGTTGAATTCAAGATAGGAGGATACAATGATAAGATTTTATGTGATGTCATTCCTATGGATGCTTGTCATCTATTGCTGGGTAGACCATGGCAATATGACAAGAATGTGATTCATGATGGGCGAATGAACACATACACCCTACAGAAGAATGGGAGGGCACATATGTTACTTCCAATCAAGGATAAAGAGGTGAAGCCGGAGGTAAGAAAAACTATACTTCTCATGAGTGGGAAGGAACTTCTTACAGAGGTTAAGAAGAAAGAAGATCCACAATTCTTTGTGGGCAGGAAACCGAGGATTGTTCTGACTAGCACAAGAGTGGATGATTTACCAGAAGAGATTCAGGAACTGCTGGAAGATTTCACTGACATTGTAGTGGATGAATTACCTCTTTCGTTGCCACTGATCAGGAGTGTGAGTCATCATATTGATCTCATACTAGGAGCCAGTTTTCCAAACAAAGCCACGTACAGATTGACACCGCAAGAGAATGAAGAGGTTAAGAAGCAAGTCCAGGAGCTATTAGACAAAGGTTTGGTTAGGGAGATCTTGAGTCCATGTGCTGTTCCAACAGTACTCAGTCCAAAGAAAGACGGAGGCTGGAGGATGTGTACTGACTCGAGGGCGATTAATAAGATAACCATCAGGTACATATTTCCATTGCCGAGGATGGATGATCTGATGGATTGCTTAAGTGGAGCAAAATATTTTTCAAAGATTGATTTGAAAAGTGGTTATCATTAGATTCGCATGAGAGAAGGCGATGAATGGAAGACAACATTCAAGACAAATGAAGGATTGTATGAATGGATTGTTATGCCGTTTGGCTTAACAAATGCACCAAGTACCTTCATGAGGTTGATGAATGAATTCCTGAAGGATTTCATCGGAAAATTTGTTATCGTATATCTGGATTATATACTGATTTTCAGTAAAATGGAGGCTGAACATCTGAAGCATTTGGCCATTGTGATGAAGAGATTACAGTAAGAGAAGCTGTTGATAAACATGAAGAAGTACTCATTCATGAAGACAGAACTCATTTACTTGGGATTTGTTATTTCGGCAGATGAGTTGAGGATGGATCCAGATAAGGTAGAGGTAATCAAGAATTGGCCATCATCGAGGAATATCTTTGAGGTGAGAAGTTTTCATGGTTTGCCTAGTTTCTACCGGAAGTTCATTAGGAATTTCAGTGGGATTAGCGCAACGATGATGGATACAGTGAAGAAAAGACATAAATATTTTCATTGGACTGAAGAAGCTGAAAAGAGTTTCAGATTGCTGAAACGGAAGATTACGGAACAACCAGTTTTGGTGTTGCCGGATTTCCAGAAAACATTTCAGGTGAAATGCGATGCAAGCGGATTTGCAATCGGGGCAGTCTTGAGTCAAGAAGACAAGCCGATAGCGTATTTTAGCGAGAAGCTGAATGAGGTGAAGGTGAAATAGTCCACGTATGATAAGGATTTTTATGCTATCATACAAGCGTTGAAGAAATGGAGGCATTACTTGATCCCGAAAGAGTTTATGTTGTACAATGACAATCATGCACTGCAGTTTGTGACTCAACAGGAGAAGTTGAATTAGAAACATGTAAAATGGGTTGAGTATATGCAAAATTTCACTTTTTTGATTAAGCATATTTCTGGTACTGCTAACAAAGTTGCTAATGCTTTGAGCAGGAAGTGTTTGCTGTTGCAGGAGTTCTGAGTCAAAACACTGGGTTTTGATGATCTCAGGAACGTGTACGCAGATGATCAGGATTTCAGAGAGGCGTATGAAGCAGTTGAGAATCCAGTTCTCAGGGACAGAAGCCCATGGATAGAATACATGATCCAGAGGGGATTTCTATTCAAAGGTAATCAACTATGTATTCTGAAATGCTCCATCAGGGAGAACTTGTTAAAGGAGAAACACAGTGGAGGATTGGCAGGACATTTCGGTCATGACAAAACATTCACGAAGTTTAATGAGTCATATTTTTGGCTGGGAATGTGAGAAGACGTCAAAATATTTGTAGACAGATGCTGAATTTGCCAGCATTCGAAGGGAAGGAAGCAAAATGTGGGATTTTATCAACCATTGCCCATACCAGAGAGGCCGTGGGATGCGATTAGCATGGATTTTTTATTGGGGTTTCCAAGAACACAAAGAGGTGTTGATTCAATCTTTGTGGTGGTGGATAGATTTTCCAAGATGGCACACTTCATTCTGTTTCAGAAGACCAGTGATGCGACTCACATCGCCAACCTGTTTTTCAAGGAGGTCATTCGACTTCATGGTTTGCCGAGAAGTATAGTTTCGGAAAGAGATACCAAATTCATAGGGCATTTTTGGAGGACCTTATGGAAGAAGCTGGGAACTAACTTATTGTTTAGTTCAGCGTATCATCCATAGACATATGGGCAAACATAAGTGGTTAACAGAAGTCTGGGAGACTTGCTGAGAAGCTTGGTGACAGAGCACCACAGCCAGTGGGACCATATATTTCCACAGGCAGAATTTGCGTATAATGATTCAGTGAATATGAGCACAGGGCAAAGTCCATTTCAGGTTGTCTATGGTATGCAGCCGAGAGAAATTTCTCAACTGAGGGATTCAAAACAGACTGAGACTAGAAGTGCTAGTGCAGAAGAATTCACAAAGGCGATGAAAGAACTTCACAGCAAGGTGAAGGAGCGGTCGTTGGAATCAAGTCAGGAATATAAACGCAGAGCCGATCAACATAGAAGACAACTTTAGTTTGAGGTTGGTGATCTAGTTCTGTCACATTTGAGAAAGGAAAGGTTCCCGAGAGGAACATACAATAAACTAAAGATGAAGAAAATCGGGCCATGCAGGGTCTTGAGAAAATTTGGGGCGAATGCTTATGAGATTGAATTACTCGATGGGATCGGAATTTCTCCGATATTCAATATCTCAGATTTATACCCATATAGAGCTGAGGAAACATAGACTGGAACTGAGAAGCCAATGATCTAGTGGGCGAAGCAGATTCCAGTTGCAGGAAATCCACAGATGGAGTGCATACTGGACAAGCGAATTTGCAAGAGGACCAGGCGAAAGCAATACTTGGAGTATCTGGTCAAATGGAAGAACCATCCAGTTGAAGACGCCAGCTGGGAGACTAAAACAAAGATACAGAAGCATGGATAGACCGTGCAGGAGCTCATGGACAGGAGCCCATGAAAATTTTCAACCAAGGGAGTATGATGCAGGAGCATCTCCCACATCAAGCGAGCCAGCGCGGAAGACAATGGACAACTGGACAAGCGCCAGCACAAATTTTGAAAACACCTTGAAGTTGTTGCGCAATCTTAAATGAGCCATTAAGATGAAGCACACTTGTATATTGTAATGGGACCTTGAGCCTTTAATCTCTTGTCCTTAGTAGGTAGGAGGCATTTAAAGTAGTTAATACAAGTAGATAGAATTTAATTCTAGACTAGACAGATATAGAGCGCAAGAGGGAAACGAGATATAGACACCCTCATTGTGCATTTGTATTATTATCAAGGAAGAGCAAGAGCATGCAGAGATCTATGTAAGAACACCCATGTACAGATATTTGAATTAATAGAAGAGTTTGATTCAAATTCATGGTTTTTGTTGTTCTCTGTGTATTGATGTTGATATGCTCATGAATGTTTGCTTCCAGTTATACATTTGCTTTTATATGATGTGTATGTGATTTCATGTTTCAGTTAGAAGTCTGAGGGGAAGAAGGAAATGGGTTTCAATTGTTTCTCTATTTGAGACAGAGAATTCCTACAAGGAGTGCAGTTGAAGTGTCCACAAGGAGTGTGTTGACAGAGGGTTCAGGTAGAGATAGCTTTTGTTCTCATTCGTCCCGAGAGTGCAGACAGGCACAGGAGCCATGCAAGGAGTGCGCAGGCCGAGTGAAGCTCAGGATTGCGAACCCGAGAGAAGGAAATTAATGACTGTTGTTGCAGGTGTGCGCAGAGTTGAGAAACTTCAATACTTAGGCATAGTTGAAGGTTTTCCGCGAGGATTGCGTACAAGAGTTTTCTGAGGACTTGAAGGTCGTGGAAAAGCTCAAGAAGGAAAGGCCTTCAAATCTGTTGAGGGACAACACAGAGAAGTTGTTCCTTGGAGGTTGACAAGAAGCGTCACAAGTTTTCACGCAGGTGAACGAGTTCAGGAGGAACACTTGGTCATTCGCCAGAATCACCAAAGAAGGGAGGACGGTTAGTATTCTCCGAGGGGAATTCACGACATCCTGTGAGACGTTAGATCTCATAGAGGAGTAGGGAATATACGTGAGTATTCCCATAGTGTTCGAAGCTCAGAAGGGGCAGAGCCGTAGATCCAAGTCACGAGGACCGTTGGATTTACACACGAATTCGCATATCGGGGGTTTGTAGATTGGAACTCCATAGTATTGCAACAGAAGTCGCGAAATCGCGACACACGATATTCCGACAACTACATAAATAGAGTGGGGCCACAGGAGTTGGTGACGTGGACAGGTGGCATGCCTTATCGGGGTCTCGTAGCGGGAAGTCCCGAAATATCGACATTAGGATTCGCGATCCCACGAAGTCCGAAGTCCCGAAGAGATAAGGGATCATTGAAAAGTGAAAGCAGCGAGCTCATCGGAGTTTCATAATATTGTGAATCAGGAGTCGGTAAAGTGAATTGCTTGGTATCGCGATAGGAGAAGTCCTGACAGGTAAAGGAGGGGTCAGCATTGACTTGCATCGGGGTTTGGGGATTTGAAACACCAGCACTCGACCACTGACCTCACGAAGTTGCGAAGTCCGATTCCCCGATAAGTAAAGAGAGGGGATCACGCGAAGAGTTCTGTGGGTGGATATTTTCTCGATAGGGAAATTGAAGGACATTAGAGTTCTTCGGGCCGAAAGAAAGAGAAGATCCTATGAGCGGATGTGCTTGAGAGCGTGGTTGCGTCACTGTTGCTGTTTTTCTTATTTTCCGGTTGGTCTTGTTGCAGTTTGCACGCTTTGGATTCTGCAACCGTGATTGAAATTGGCCTTTTGTTGTTCCCCATTGACGGGTGGGTTTCGGTGCCATGTTTAGCTTCATGTTCGTTGTTTGTTGTTTTCTATTTGCAGTTTGCATGTGAGAATTTTCAACACTGGAGATCCCTAATTCAAAATCCGCTTTCAAAACATATTTGCATGTGAGGAGAAAATACAATTTCCTTTTCTTATATGTCACTATGGCTGCGATGGAGGTGGGTTCTATGTCGAAAATTCGTGATCAGGAACAAGACGAAGACAACATTACAATACTTCTTCTCTGGTCGTAGTAATCACATACAAAGATGGGTTGCAAGAGGATTTTGATCGCTCCCAGTATTGAAAAATACCAACCATGGAAACTTCAACTTTCTTAATTTTTTACATAGTGGGAGGCCTTTGGAAAATCCTCACACCCTTAAATGTTTACCTGACAGGCCTCATAGCCTGAAATGTTTTCTTCACAACTGTGTTACAATACATTTTTCCTATGATGTTTTTATACAATCTTATGTGCAGTGAATTTGACCAATATTGTTCTTCACCGACATTCCTAGTTGGTTGGTTGATGCTTTCTCCTTGGTTTGTTGGATGCTTCTTATTGTTGTTTGATTCAACTTTCCAGAGTTGAGGTCCTGCAACTGTAGTTGGGCCTTTTGGTACTTTTTCACTGGTTTGTTGTTTGTTGCTTTCTCTTCTTCGAACTATTGTTACTATTGTTACATTTAAGTCTTGGCAGACTTAAATGTTTACCTAATAGGCCTCACAATCTTAAATGTTTACTTAATAGGCTTGTTATAATACATTTTCCTCAGTTTTTTGTTTTTTTTGTTTTTTTTGCAATGTTCTCTGCAGTGAATATGGGAAATATTGTTCTTCAACGACATTACTGGTTCACTGGTTGATGCTTGTTGCTTGCTTGTTGACTGGTTTCTTGTTTTCCTGTTGCTATTGTTCTTGTTTTCCTATTGGTCTTGTCGTAGTTTGCATGCTTGGGGTTTTGCAACCACGATTGAAATTGGCCTTCTATCATTCCCTATTGAAGGGTGGGTTTCTATGCCATGTTTAGCTTCCTGTTCATTGCTTGCTATTTGCTATTTGCAGTTTGTAGGTGAGAAATTTCAATACTGGAGATGCCCGAGTCAAAATCCTCTTGCAAAACATCTTTATACGTGAGGATAAAATACGATTTATTTTTCTTATATGTCACTGTGGCTGCGATGGAGGTGGGTTCTTTGTCTAACATTGGAAATCAAGAACGAGACAAAGACAACATTACAGTCCTGCTTCTCTGGTCATAGTAATCACATACAAAGATGGGCTACAAGAGGATTTTGATTGCTCCCAGTATTGAAAAATACCAACTGTGGAAATTGCAATTTTATTATTTGTTTACATAGTGGGAGGCCTTTGGACAGTACTCACACCCTTAAATTTTTACCTAACAGGACTCACAACCTGAAATGTTTGCTTAACGGTTGTGATACAATACATTTTCGTTCGATTTTTTGATACAATCTTGTGTGCAATGAATTTGGCCAATATTGTTCTTCACCGACATTCCTGGTTGGCTAGTTGATGCTTGCTCTTTGGTTCACTAGATGCTACTTATTTTTGTTTGATTCAACTTTGCAGAGTTGAGGTCCTATAGCTGCAGTTGGGCCTTTTGGTGTTTGTTCACTGGTTTGTTGTTTGTTGCTTGCTCTTGTTTGCTTCATATTTTCAAGGTTGGGGTATTGCATTTGCAGTTGGACCTGTTGTTGTAGTTTGCAGGCCAGGGGCTGTGCTTCTATCCTTCTCCATTCACCGGTGGGTATCGGTGCTGCGGTTTCATTCCTGCATTTCTTAATAGGCCCGTCACAATACATTTTCATCCGATTTTTTTTTATTTCTTTTTTTTTCTTCTGCAATGTTGTTTGTAGTGAATATGGGAAATATTGTTCTTTGGCGGCATTACTGGTTCACTGATTGACGCTTGCTTGTTTCTTGGCGGCGTTACTGGTTCACTGGTTCATGCTTGCTCATTGCTTGTTGACTGGTTTCTTGTTTGCCTGTCGTTGTTCCTCTTGTTTGCCTATTGTTGTTGTTGCAGTTTGCACGCTTGGGATTCTGCAACTACGATTGGAACAACGCTTCTATCGTTCCCCATTGACGGGTGGGTTTCATTTCTAGGTTTACATTCATATTCATTCTTTGATGTTTGCTATTTCCAGTTTGCAAATGAAAAATTTAAATGTTGGTGATGCCTGGGTCAAAATCCTCTTCCAGAACATGTTCGTATGCAGAGAGAAAATTTTATTTCATTTTTTATATATCAC
Source organism: Picea engelmannii (assembly GCA_009831015.1). Classification (NCBI taxonomy): domain Eukaryota; kingdom Viridiplantae; phylum Streptophyta; class Pinopsida; order Pinales; family Pinaceae; genus Picea; species Picea engelmannii. The sequence continues at coordinate 618,536 of ML778180.1, read as the reverse complement.
TGGGTGTTATGGAGGTGTTCCAATTGTGGATGCAGAATGTCAACTGTGAAAAATGCAACTTCCTTAAATGTTTACACAATGGGAGGACTTTGCATGGTCCTCATAGTCTTACATGTTTACCTGTCAGGTCTCACAACCTGAAATGTTTGCTTAATAGGCGTGTTACAATATATTCCTCCGATTTTTTTATACAATCTTGTCTGCAGTAAATTTGGACAATATTTTTCTTCATTGACATTCTTGGTTGGTTGGTTGATGCTTGCTCGTTGGTTCCCTGTATGATGTTTGTTGTTGTTTGATTCAAATTTGCAAAGTTGAGGTCCTATAGCTACAATTGAGCCTCTTCGTACTTGTTCACTGGTTTCTTGACAAACACGTCTCCACTTGAGAAATGCAAATTGGAACATGGTTTTACAGTTGGGCCACCAAAAAATACTATTAAGATAGAACAATATGAAATTTTTTGCAGTGGATATAAACAACATCTCTTTTGAATTGAACCAGAATTTGTCGAGCTCCAACTATATTTCATATCTAAGAATGTTTTTTCCCCATATTTAATGTGTTTCTATGGATTCATAATTATGAGACTAAGTGTTTTTGTGTGAGGGATAAAGATCTTGTCTCCCTTTCTTTTTCCTCTTCTAAACTTACCCATTTCTCCCTTTTGTTCTTCCCCTCTATTATGCGTTTATGGTTCTATACTTAGTCGCATTTATGTTCTTGCAGGTTCACGGGGTGACGAACTAACAAATCCTTGTCTCCATCTATATCTTCGCATCATGAGTTTGACCGACCGTTGTTCGTTTGCATACTTGGCCAATTTTATGAACACGGGTTCGCAGATAGGCGTTATCGAACTCTATTGCCCCGTGTTCGGGGTATACATATTGCACCCAAAACTTAGGTGATCTACAATTATACCTCGAACTCTTCGAACTCGCAAGCCTGATTCTACCTATGATGACTCTGTCTGACAAACCCGACTTTCCATACTTATTCTAGTCTTCAAAGTTTTGCGGGTTCACGGACTCCCGGGTTCACACAAGTTTAAAAGAAATTTTCACTCCCCTCCATCCCGGCACCTTCCGTCCTTCCCAATGCACATTAATTATGCTTTTACTAGTGAAAAATCACTAGACATGATCGAAAATATTTGCATTAATAAGCATAAAGCTTGAGGAAATATTCCATTAAATGCATTAACGAACATATATTATGGGATCTGATGATTTTTTTGCGTCCATCTTGAATTGGAAAAAATTGTTTGTTATTTTAGTTTTTTTAAGGCATCATCATAGTAACAGTGCAATATTGTACTACCCCACTGTCATCCACAAGTGTGCCATTCAAAAATGTCTTGATTTCATGTCCCTCTTTACTACTGTGCATATATTACAAGTTGTCATATTTGGGAATATGTTTGCATATGGAAATGATAACTCATGTTATTAGTGACTATTCAACACACATATTCAAAAATATTGGTTCTATACTTGGTCGCGTTTCCGTGCTCGTGGGTTCCCAGGATGGAAAACTGACAAATCCTCATCTCCATCTATATCTTCACATCATGAGTTCGACCAACCGCCGTTCATTTGCATACTTAGCCAATTTTATCAACGCGGGTTCATAGATAGGCACTATCAAACTCTGGTGCCCTGTGTTCGATGTATACATCTTGCACCAAAAACTTTGGTGATCTACAATTTGACCCTAGACTCCTCGAACTCGCAAGCCCGAATCTACTTACGATGGCTCCATCTTTTCGACCCAGCCTTTCCATACTTATTCGAGTCTTCAAAGTTTCACGGGTTCATGGACTCTCGGGTTCATAAAAGTTTAAAATGTTTTTTCATTCCCCTCCATCCCCGCCACCTTCTGCCCTTCCCAATGCACATCAATTATAATTTTACTAGTGACAACTCACCAGACAGGTTCAAAAATATTGGCTTTAATAAGAGGAAATCTCAAGGACATCTCCCATTAAAATGCATTAACGGGCGAATATTATAGGATCTGATGATTTTTTTGCATCCATCTTGAATTGGAAAAAAATGTTGGTTATTTTAGTTTTTTTAAGGCATCATCATAGTAACAGTGCAATATTGTACTACCCTACTTTCATCCACAAATGTTTCATCCACAAAGGTCTTGACATCATGTCTGTCTTTAATATTGTGCATATATTACAGGTTGTCATATTTGAGAATCTGCTTGCATATGGAAATGTTAACTCATGTTATTAGTGACTATTCAACACACATATTCGAAAAGATTGGCATTAATAAGAGAAAATATCGAGGATATTTGCCATTAAAACAAATTAAACCAAGACTTATAGAAGATTATACTATCATCCTCCAACGTTCATTTTAAATACTTATTCCCATTTCTCTCTATCATTGAAGACTTGGGCTTTAAGGTTCCTTCGTTGTAATATTTTTGGTTATCCACATGTGAGAAAACTTAGAGATGTCATTTAGGCCCAATTGAAATACGAGGGAATGGTTTTATGTGATGCCATATTTGAGCGAAAAAACTCTGTTCGCCAACAAAAACTCAGACACAAAAAAATTTCAAGTATCTCATGATTAGTATTCTCCCTATATTCGATGCTTTCGTTGGTTGAAAGGCTTGCCTGAAGATTTGTATGTTGAACTTCTTTGTTTTGTTACTGGAAATTGGAAGGGACTTTCAGGTTACCTGTAAAATTCTCATTTTTTGAAGTATACAACTTCTTCCAACAACACAGATTTGGTAAATGTATCAAATCCTGCAGACCACACTAGAATTTATCTTTCGTCAGAGGAGTCGTACATATCGTGGCTTGCAAAATGGTCTGGAATATTCAGAAATGACACCAAATATTACTCCATTCGCGAATATAATCAGAAGGATATTATAAATTTGGATCGTCACGAATTTGAGAAACTGTATGGGTGGTTGAATCAACATTCTAAAATTACATAAGTTTCTATTTCAAGGTTTGTTGAGCGACTTCTGGGTGTGGTAACAGACTTGACATAAAGTCAGATTCTTTATCAAAGTTTGTTCACCATCCTCTGGATGTAGTAATAGACTCCACATGCAATCAACTTTCTATCGATGCTGCACATTTTTTTCACTATTCCTATGCATATAATTGCATCTGGGTTGAAGATCTTGACACTCTTTTCAATAATATTCTCCTCGTAGTTGAGGGTGGGTATATAACCATGGAAAAAGGCTCTCAAAATTTTCTGATGCATGCATCAACATGTACCTGGGAAAAGTTAATGGGAAGGAATTCAGGATTATGCACTTTGCAACACTTTCTGAAGATTACTTTATACTACCACCTTCTGCAGGAGGTTTGGCATGTTCAGGTAATGATTTGGTTTCTGAAAATCACCTTTTACTACCAACTTCATGTAATCATTTTGTTTCATTCTTTAGAAGAGACCTTGATGTAGTAGGATATTCTAGAGTTGTTTCCACCGAATACCAATCTTCCTGCTATTTCCCTTGCTTTGAATAAGGGGAATGCATTTCTTCTGTTGCAATGGATCCGATATTTGAAAAAAGAAGAAGGAATTGATCGATGCTTGAAGTATTGCCTTGTCTGGATCAAATAAATCACCATGGCCTCGCTGCAAGCACCTCTCAAGTTGTTCATTAGGATCACATATCAGTAAGGACAGAGTGCCTTCCTAGTCATAGAGTGCTTCCATCATCAACTTGTGTTTGCACTTGTGATTTTATTTCTACCTTCTTTCTTTGTCCTGGTGGTGGATCCTCTATCCCAACCAACATGATGGAAATAAACTAGCTCTAGGGAATTTGAACGCTTCTTGGAATCTGATTTGACTATATATTACTTTCGGTTAACTTAAAAATATTTATGTGTGCAGCCTAATGTTAGACATAGAAAATACAATTTCTTATTTCTTAAAATATAAAACAATATATTTTTTTAACACACGGTTGTTCAAAAAGATTCAAGCGTTGTTTGGGGTTCACGTCCTTGAAGGATGTTAATTAATCACACAATTAATATTGCTTGTGCCAATGAAATCGAGTCATCATCTAGTATAACAATCACATTAACACCGCAATGTCAGATAATATATGTCTGACATGTACCTAATGTCAAGGTCATCATTGCACAGGACACCCAACGTCCAAAGATTTCTGGACTCACAACAACGTTGTAATTGTCATGACAACGCAACACTAAAGTCGATGCTCTTTACAGATCTGACAATCCTGCATTCTAAGTGATTTGACAATGACATGCCTGCTTGTTCACCGCGTTACCGCACTACAGTCAATGACATTGTTCCCATTTCCACCACCAGTGTCAATATCTGAAGCCGAAGCTATCTGGAGCCTGGAGTCACCGCCAGTGTGGATGCCTGAATATGAAACTACCTGGAACCTGGGGTCACGACTTGTTACATTTGACATTAGTATCAATAGTGATCGAAAGTTGATTGTATGTCGATTTTGTTACTGCATCGAGAGGTCATTCAACAATCTTTGACATAGAAGTTGGTTGTTTGTCAAGTCTGTTACAACTTTGTCATAAAAGGTTCTGTAATTTTAGAATGTTGATTCAAACACGCATACAGTTTCTCACCTTCATGAGGATCCAAATTTATAATTTCCTTCTGAGTATATTAGAGCATTGAGTAATATTTGGTGTCACTTCAGAATATTCCAGACCATTTTGTGAGCCACGATGTCTGCCACCCCTATGATGAAAGATATATTCTGATGTGATCTACAAAATTTGATACACTTGCGAGATATGTGTTGTTGGAAGAAGCTATATACTTCAATAGAGGAGCATTTTGCAGGTGACTTGGACGTCCCTTCCAATTTACAACAATAAAACAAAGAAATTCAACATACAAATCTTCAGGCAAGCCTTTCAACCAAACAGATGATCAAATACAAGGAGAATAGTAGTCACAACATACTTGAATTTGTTTTGTCTCATCTTTTGTTGGCTAACAACATTTTTTCCCCCCAAAGATGATGTCACATAAAACCACTCCCTCGTCTTTGAATTGGGCCTGAATCACATATCTGAGTTGTCTTGGATGTCAATGACTAGGAACATTGCAAATAAGGCACCTTAAACCCCAAGTTTTCGACGATAGATGGAAATTAACACTTAACAAAGTATGGAATGTTGAATAAACAACTAATGCAGGCAAGTCATATCTAGAATAGACAAGCTATTCAAGAAGTTGAAATAGATCTAGCTAGCAACACCATTGAAGTCCAAGACCCAAGATTTATATTAAACTCATTTTTTTTTACTAGGCAAGCATTTGATGATCAAGTTGAAATCTATAAAAGACTGTCTACAGGCTTGATTATTGTACATATTTGTTTTTTTTTGTTTGCGACAACCCCAATTGCAGTCATTATGGAAAACACATTTAAATTTAAGAGAATATTTGTTGAACTATTTCAAGACAACTATTTTGGGAAATAATCTCAACTGTATTTTGTAACCCAGTTTATCTGAATATATAATATTTGAGGTTTTTGTATGGTCTTTTCCAATGTCTGGTATTGTTTCTTTTTTGGTGTGTGGTTAAACATGCATGACAAGATTTTCTTTCTGCTGCCCAACACTTCGATTTAAATAAAAGATACTCTATTCACTCCTTACATTTTACATGGAAGAATAATTTGTGATAGGACATACTTATGTGGCGCCCACCCTATAATTAATAAAGAAATGGGAGGACCCGTCCTGCTTTCATTCTTTAGGGTCCTGTAAATAGAATGAAATAATGAATCTATTTCAACAAGGCAACTCAGGTGTTGAGGTCATGTTC
>ML778180.1:585508-602686 GCA_009831015.1 Picea engelmannii | reverse complement strand
TATATATATATATATATATATATATATATATATATATATATATATATATATATATATATATATATATATATATATATATATATATATATATATATATATATATATATATATATATATATATATATATATATATATATAATTGAAAATAGATGAAAAATGAGCATTTAAAAAAATAATGTGGAAACATTGTGGATCAAAAAATTTAAAATATCAAAAACCACCTAAAAACGGAGGGGGGTGCTACTGGTAGCACCATTTTTAAAAACGGGGTAAAAAATTGGACCCCCCCAAAAACGAGAACTCTGTAGAGTTCTTGTTAAGTTGGTAACTATGTTATTGACTATCGCTATAGAAATTGCCCAGAAACTTGCAGAAAAGATCTTTCCAGGTAATGGGATATCTATTACAAATTTCAATATATTAGCGAAAATGAGTCCGGCCAACCGTTTCCCTATTCCATACTTAATCCACTTTTTCAATTGTGGGTTCTTTTACAAGTGGGGTCACGATTGCGCTTCCATTGTTCAGTGGCCTGCAAACAATACCTAGAGTTCCACGATATACAAATTGGCCTTTGGACTATCCCATCATGCCCTCTTCTGTGTTATGCGTTTTGCACTCAAAAAGTTATGAGACATACAATTTGACCCTCAGGCCCTCACCTCTAGTGGTTGTACCTTGTAACCCTATTTTGAAGCCTACCCGACCACTTTCGATAATTAGACACTCCTTAATTTCCCTTTCTCGTCCCTGTGACCTTCGTACTTCTTTATAAATATGAAATTAGTAACCTTTCATGCTAACAACTCATCATGCAGGAACCGTCAACATTGCCATTAATGAGCGAAACACTCGAGGAGATCTCCGATTAATACATATTAAACGAAGATCTACCGAGATTTATATTATCTTTCCGATTGTTCATCTCAAACATGGGTTGTTGCGTTGGTGCGTTCACGAAATCTCCAATCCTTAATTGCTCTTTGCCATACTCTCCATCTTCACACTTCTAGGCATGCAATTACTAGTCTTTAATACTAACAATGCATCATGAAACAACCATAGAGATTTTCATTAATGAGCAAAATGCTCGAGGAGATCTCCCATTCACATGCATTGGACCAAGATTTGTGGAGGGCTATATTATCCCTTCCAACTCTTCATTTCAAACATCATTTGGAGAAAATGAACGTTCCTGTAAACTTATGGCAGCAACCTGCCATCAGTTCTATGGAGATACAATGAATATATTCGTACGTGAGGACCAAAACTTCCAGTTGTCCAGGGCATACTCTTACTATTCATCTTGTTCTTCCCAGAATGAAGTGATTTGGACCTCTGGAATCGCTCGTGTAGGTTGCATCCATGAGGTTTTTTACTGTAAGGAGGTGGTCTCTTGGTGCGCTAAAAAATATATTTCAAGCCAAAGAATTATTCCATTGCACAACCATTCTCCTATTTCTTTGTCACCTCAGGTCTTCCGTAAGATGTTAAGATTATCAGAACCAACATTGACCTTCAGAGGACAAGACTGCAAGAAGTTACTAGAAAAACATGATAATGGGTTGGACCTCTTACCCAAGTTCCTCGAAGACTCGACAATAGTTCCTCAAGATATCACAAAGTTGTAGGTCAGTTCCTTTAGAAATCCATTTTGGGAAATTGCTTGGTTGTTTACAAGAATAACGGGTCAAGAATCCACAACAAGCATTTCCCGCATAGTTCTTTATATTTTGTACTTCACAATCAAGGAAAAATTCATTTTTTATTGGGGGAAGCTAATTTCCATTGAAATTTGTTCCCAACTGTCACGATTCAAAGAAGAGAATAAATTTTATATGTCATCCTACTTGATTTTCGCAATAGCACATTGTTATTTGTTTCAAAAACTGTCTATGTCCAAGAAAATAAACTATGAATTCAACCCAGTAACATTCTGGTACCAGGCCTTGTGGAGGCACAAGGCATCCCATTGTTTTTATGAGGTTTTTAATGACTTTGTCTCAGTTTTCAAAAATTTATTGTTAGGAAAGGATGTTCCCCGGATGTCTGGCCAGGCAACCAAGTTTTTGGACAGGAAAGGGATACTTGAACAAAAGGAAAATTACAGTGTAATAATGATCTTTGGCTCCAAGGAAAATCTTGCTTTCCTTCCATGTCACATCATAGACAAGATGTTTGTTACAGAAATAACAAGGCAATACAACTACTGGTTGCATTTTTTCCATGGAAAGAGAAAAAAACAGTTCATTCCTTTGCCCTAGAAAGTTAGGGACTTCATGTTCAGAAATGTCAACAAGATTGATGAATTCACGGTCCATTTCAAGAACTTCAACCTAAAATATGTTGAAAGGCTAAGAGGGTTCGACCCTAATGGTATTTTTCGAGAACATTTACTATCAGTTGGATTTAGCAGCTCTTTTATCCATAGACGCCTGACCGAAAATAGAGACAATGATGACAACACTCTTTCTCTTGATGATGGTGATGTAGAGACATTGCAAGGCACAACTGAATTGTATAGACAACAGGGAAAAGGCTCTGGTGAGAAGAGTGTCCAGTCCCCGACCAACACTCCCAAGAGCACAACATCACAGAGAATCGCTTCAACGACCCACCCCGGTAAGAAAGAAACCCAAAAATATTCAATCGGAGGAGGAGATAAGAACCCTCCTCGCAAAAAAATTGATAGTTCTCACAAGCTTCCTGTGACGAAGAAGAGAAAAAACATTGTAGGGCAGGCGAAAGAGCCCGAAACTGAAAGTGAGGACATGCAACTTGAAACTTTTGTGGATGACGTGTTCTGCAAAGTTCATCCTCCCATGGACGCGATGCACCATAGTTCGACAATGGGAATAGCTAAGAACGACATTTTTTATGAAGATGAATCCTTCGTATTCAAGAGCGTTGTTTTTGACAGCCAATCTAAAAATTTAATTATTGAAAAGAGAGATGTAACAAATAAGAAAGGGAAATCTTGTTCAGAGGTTAACTTTAGGAAAATGTAGCCGTCCCAAATCTCCCGATTTCACCACGCAACCACATGTGCTCTTGATGATTCCATTGGAGGAATTGAAGCAGAGAATGCCAGACTGAACGACTGAATCAAGGAATTGGAGAAGGCTTTGATTCCTACCTCAGTGTTTGCCAGTCCTTTAGAAAAACCACGCCTTCCACCTCTGCAGCCAAGTTAAAAGGATCCTCCAACCTCCTCACATCATGTAGAGGCTATGTAGAGAAGAATATCAAGAAAACAATGCAGCTAATTACTGAAGCTTGGGAAACATCACAAAATATAGCTTCCTTTCGAACGAGGGAAAATTATTTGCACGAACATTTGCAGACGAATTTAAAAAATGAAGAACGTTTCTATCTACAGACGGTGACCCCTTTTTCCAACCATGTCATCAACATCTCACATTTGAAAAGAAGACAGGAGGACATCCCCTCCCTAAACTGGATCAAAAAATTAAAAGCATGCTGGAAAGAGAAAGTTAAGAACCTGTAGCTCATTGTCGAATCATGTGAACAACCCATATCAGAGAAAGAAGAATTATTCAAAAACCTGACCCAAATAGACTTAGCTGGAAGTACCAATGAGGTTCAAGACCCAAACTTAATCCTCAAATCGTTGTTTGTAACCAAGCAAGCCTTCAATGAACAAGTTGATATTTTAAAGGGGTTGTCTTTAGAAAAGTTTTACGTCATCCTTGAATATGGTCAAGATGACATTGAGGACTGGCTAGTGGACTATTCAGAACACAATGAAGAATTTGAATAGGCTCTGCATAGTATTACTATAGATCTAAAGAAATTAGAAAACGAGTTTTTCAACATAGAAATCTGGAATGAAATCAACGTGCCCCCCATGAGAAACTACATTGAAGAATGGCTCCAAAGGAGAATGGACAAGCTCACCGACGAAGGGAAACAACTGATTGGCACAATTCCAGTGGTCGTTGATGAGAGCAAAAACAAGGCATCAAATTCATAGTAAGTCTATACTAATCACATCTTGCTTTCTTTATCAATCCAGTTATTCTACCTCTTTAAAAAGAAATCTCTAACCAAAGACTCATAACTTCCAATTTCTTCTTTTCAGGTCTTCCTCTATACCGTCATGCACTTCTTCTTTCTACAGTTCTATTTCTTGTACTTATTTCTTTTATGGTCCGCGGGAGCCCCAATCCCAGTCTATATGACAAACACATTTAAATTTCCAAAAATATGTAACAGATTCCAGAAATATGTAACAAACATTATTAATTTTTGATAAATTTCAAAGAAAACTAATTCGGGAACAATTTCGAGAGTGCCTTATCTGTTGCTTTCAGAATGCTGAATTTTTTTTTCTTCAACTATGTTGGATGTCAGGAAATCGTGTTTATTATATTTGAATATTTAGTGTGTGTGATTCCTGGTCCTTTTTTCCAGGAACCTTTATTTGAAGTCATTGAGATATAAATTTTCTAAGTCCCATATTTGAACTATACACGACCCAGGAAAAAAATAAAACAAGAGTATCACATCTATAAAAAAACGCAGTAGGGTTGACATCCTCGTTCACATATTAACCACATATTAATATAATATTATTATTAACTAATTCAGGACATTCTTTGGGGGTCATTAATAATATTATTATTGATGTTTTATGACTGGCATGTGACACAATGGCACGAGTCATCCTCTGCAAGGATACCACCTGTACTTCAAGCTGCTTCCCACGTGTCTCTGCTATTTTGGGTTTCTATTTCTCCTCGGTCCCACCATAGCAGTGCATTTATTCCCATTCCAACCTGGCAGGGACTACGCTTCCATGCAATGCTTGTTTATGTTAAGGTTGAAAACTACTTTATATTATTATTATTTTTTTGTTACTAGCTTCATCACAATAGTATTATATGGCTATTTGATATTTACTTATAATTGCTCTCTGGTGTTTTGGTTGTATATACCTTATAGTTACTCTTTAAGTAGTTGTTTTGTCTTCCTCTCTAGTGTTTTGGTTGTATATCTCTTATTTTTACTTTTTAAGTAGTTGATCGATCTCACTCTCTGGTGTTTTGGTTGTATATTTTTTATACTTACTCTTTGAGTAGTTGATCTGTCTATGTTTAGTTAAATTAATAAAATAAAATAAAAACCACTCTCTATTTTTTTTTTCTATTTTTTTTTATTGTCACACATTTTTATTATTGATTTTAATCTTATAATTAATTTTAAAAATTTTGTTTCAAAATCTTGATTTACAAAAGATTACTACATTCCTATCTTATTTTTAACAACCAAACTTTACCAAAAGATCTCTTCATTTTTAACAACCAAACTTAACGATCTAACTCTTTTGCGAACTTGTTTTCCATTTGTGAAAAAAGGAGTAGTCACATTCTCTTCTCTACTTCCCCAAAGATTCCTTTAGAGAGAGGTTTCGTTGAAATATATCACATAAGTTTCTTTGTTCCAAATTTTTAGGTGAGCCTTTATTTTGTTCATCTTTTCATTTGAAATATATATTTGTGATTATTCGATTCGAGGCCTTTTGCCCACATTGTTTATGATATTTCGAAGAACTCTTTAACTCTATTCAACAACTAACTTCAAACATGAATGGAGAATTCTCAGGTCTTTCACGTTTTAGGATGCCAAATCTTATGGGTTTTTTAAGTGAAGCATGGAAGGTTTATTTGGAAATAAAGACCTCAACTAATTGGAGAAGGCATTGAGTAGAACAAACATGTTATGAAAGAATGCAAGGTTTGTTCTTCATATTTTTCTAGGAAGGCTGTTAAAAGAGAATACTTTCTAGTTTTTACTTTGATAACCATTAAACTATTAAGCTTGTAGTTTATTTAATTATTATTGTTAAAATTGTTGGTTTTAATAAATTAGTATTTTTTTAATCAATATTTTAAATATGATAATATTTGGGATGATAAAGAAAACTTTTAATGTAAATTATACTATGATAAGTGTTGTGTTTTTGAAAACTCTAAGGAGATATATGTTAATTTTTAATGATTTTTTTAGATAGTTTGGACAATATTTCATATTTTATATGGAATCTTAGAACTAGATTGAAATTTTTTATGATAATTAATTTGGATTGTACTTATATATATATATATATAATTTAAGTGATTTTATTTTTTAAAATACGTATTTTGGGGAAACCCATAAAGCACTTTTCTTCATTCTGAGAATGGTGTCATGGTAAGCCAAATTTTTTGGGGCTCAAGGTTGATACAACAATAAATTCATTAAGAGCTCAACATCTCACTGGTGGGATTTGATCTTGGGTAGGGAAGATAACACTCCTCTCAATTGTTTGGGTTAGACCCAATTGACAAAAGTGATTTGTTTACTTATGTTTAAAAATATGGAACTAAAGTTTAAGTCTCTTCCAATTGTTCATGAGGCTTTTAGGAATTGTTTACCTCTCTTCACACATGGTTAATTCAAACTCATAACCCTCATTAAGAAAAGTTACAAGGTCAAAAAAATTAGTGACCTTATTCATTGAGCAAAAAAAAATTCAAACCTTCACTTGCAAGTCTCCCAAATCTCTCATAACCCTCATTTATAAGACTTGTAAAGACTTTAAAAGCTTCCTTTATGTATTAAGGCTATTTGAAAGGGGATTGCAAGCCCCATAGGTAGGATTGAAGGACTTATAACTTTTGTTTTTAGTACTTGTAAAGGGTCCATAAACCACAATTGTGAGTTACAAGTTGCAATGAGGCTTTCTTGAGGTTCTCATTTGGTATACTAATCTAGTGCTTTTTTTCGTCGAAACTATGTTCATAAATCGAATTGTTTTAGTTCATGTTGTTAGGTAGAGACTATAGTTTTCATTTTTGGCATTACTCTCCTACCATACCAAAATTTTTGCAAAGATACATTACCATACTTAAAGTTTGGTATATAATAATAATAATTATTATTATTATTATTTTATTCCAATTTTCATATGTCTAATTGGATGAGACATTAATTTCTATCATTGATAGGAAAAAAATAATTAAAATAATAATAAAAAATTCAAATGTCACACTGACATCGACAACCTAGACTGGCTTGCATGGTGTTTAATTTAGTTAATGGTGTTGTAGGTTCCTAGATGTTTGTAGCTAGAGAAATAAAGTCCAAGCCTTCCTTTAGAAGCTTTATGTAGTGTTCCTTAACCCTTGAGCTTGAAACACAACCATGTATTCATAGAATATAATTGTAGAAAAATAGATACAAGAGACAAATAAGATTAAATATTTGAAAGATACCCTTGTATTATGATTATTAGAAGAAAGAAAGAAGTGTTGACTTGCCTCTTAAGGTGGGACGACCTTTCAGTAACCAAATATCCAAAAACAACAATACACGACAAAAAATTCCATAGACTCCTATCCTTTTAAATAGATATTCAATAAAACATGCCCTAACTACTTGAACTCCCATCATTAATAGGTACCAACTACCTAGTGGGCCTTATAAATTGGACCCGTTTACATTAAATAACTATCCACTATAATCTAATGGGAATGATTCAAAGAAGATGGTTGCATGCATCAATTAACTAACTCCTAGGTATCCTAAAGTATGGAGGTTAGAGTAGGACCATAACATGCCCTCCCCTTCAAAAGAATAATTGTCTTCAAGGCTAGATATGAGGAAATAGTTGTTTTTTCCCATGTGGCATATTTGGGTTGCATATATTTCCACTAGATCAGTACTTCTACGGCCCTACTAGAACAACTGATGTTCTTTGGTATCCACTACTGCTTCCAGCTAGAGCCAAATGGATCCTTCTAAATAAATTTCTGGTAAGTTAGTTTTCACCTTGCATTCTGATCCAACTAAAAGACTAAAAGATCCAACTTGTAGGTCACTTGTCCAATGCACTAGATGATATTATAGGGTCCATAGAACTTTGGTGCTAATTTATAAATTGTTTTGTCTTTGATTGATGTTCATTTGTAGGGTTGAAGGAAGAGAAACACCTAAACCCCTTCTGCAAAAGAAAATTCAAAGTGATGCTAGTCTAGTTGTTGTTTCATTCTATTTTGATCCATAACGAAATTATCCTTAAGTGTGCAAAGAATGGCTTCTATGGTGTGAAGTGAATTATCCATTACCTAAACCTTGGAGGTGCCTACTAAATATGAAGTCACTAACAAGGGATTTTAGCCACATACAACTTCATATGGTGTCATTTTGGTAGCTACGTGATAAGTGGTATTTTACCACCATTTTGCAAGGGAAAGCCATTGTGCTTATTCAAGGTGTGGTTTTTCAGAAGTAAATCACTGAGAATAGGTTTCTAAGAACTTTTTAACCCTTCTATTTGACCACATATTTGGGGATGATACATATTACTCATGTCCAAATGGGTACCTTGAAGTTTAAACAATTCTTGCTAAAATTTGTTAGTGAAGGTAAGGTCTCGATTTGAGATAATGGAAGTGGGCATGCCTTGTAACTTTAAAATCTGATCGATGAAGACTTCGACAACTAGGGAGGGGGTAAATGGGTGTGATAAGGCACAAAAATGAGAATATTTGGAAATATGGTAGACTACTACCATGATCATTGATTTGTTACTTGTTCTTGGGAGCCCCACTATAAAATCCATAAAGATGTCAGTCCATATACATGTTGGGTTTCACTGTATTTTTGTGTTTTCTGTTATTTTTTGTTTGTATCTCATTTCATTCTCAATATAATTTGGGTCAAATGCTCTTGACATATTCATTGTCTCACTCTTATTTCTTTGGAAAGTGTCATGGTCTACTACAAAATTCTAGATGTTTGTTTTCATGCTTTCCCTAAAGAATGAGTGCTTAGCTCTTTCATAGGTTTTATGAAAGCTAGAGTGACCTGTTGTAGTTGATGATTGCAATTCCTGTAAGACCCTTTTTTTTAAGATGGAATTATTTACTAGATAAATGCTCCCTTTATGCCTTAATGAATCGTGTTTCCATGTATACCCTTTAGGAGGGTTGGGATCTTCCTGAATCCTTTGGATGAGTTGAACTATAATGCCATTTTCCAGCGATTCTCGATGGGATTCCTTGATCCAACTTATAATGGGTAAATATAAGGCAAAGAAGGATCCATCATCCTCAAAGTTCTTAGATAAAACATCAACCACCACATTTTCTTTACCCTTCTTATAAATAATCTCATAATCATACTCCACCATCTTGGTGACCTAGTTATGTTGCTCTAGCGATAATAACCTTAGTTCTTAAAAATGCTTCAGACTATGATGGTCGATATTGATATTTAAATGCATCCCTATGAGATATGTGAGCTAGGTATCCACTACGTGAAGGATGACCATCATCTCTTTCTCATACATGAATTTACCCAAATTGTGGTCACATAACTTCTTACTGGTGAATGCCAAGGGGTTCCCTTCTTGCATCAAAACCAATCCAAGACCTCTGCCTAAGGAATCATATTCTAGGACAAAAGTCTTATCAAATTTTGACACTGCTAACATTGGATTAGTGCACATGGAATATTTTAAATACAAGAAGGATTTCTCAACTACCTTGCTCCATACAAAGACATTATTTTCTAGCAATGGCGTTAGGGGATATATTATTTTTCCATATTTTTTTACTAACTTCACGTAGTAGATGATAATTCAGAAGAACCTGCATAGGTTCTTCATCTTTGTTCGGGGCCAATCTTGCATAGCTGCAACTTTATTGGGATAAACTTGTACTCAATCCTCACTAACGATGTGACCCAATCATTCAACCTCTTAAACCCAAAAATAAAATTTGGAGCATTTCAAGAATAGTTGGTGGTGTTGTAGGAGTTGCACAGATCTATCAGCATGATCTAATTGGGAATCTTAGGTTTTTTTGTAATTCAATATATCATCAAAGAATATTGACACAAAACTACATAGAAATGGTCAATTGTTTTTGTTCATGATGTTTTGGAAGGTGGATGAAGCATTGTAAAGGCTAAAGGGAATCACTGAAAATTAATGATGACCCTCATGTGTGCGGAAGACTATATTTGGGATGTATGCTTCTTTCATCTATATTTGGTGGTATCCAAAATGAAGGTCAATTTTGGTGAAAAACTTGGCTCCATTAAGTTCATCCAAATGATCATTAATAATTAGGATGAAGAATTTGTCTTTGATGGTCAACTTATTAAGAGCCCAAAAATCAGGACATATGAACTAATTTCCTTCTTTCTTTAATACCATGACCATCGATGATGAATAGGGGATGGTAATGGGACATATGAATCTAGCCTCCAATAGTTCCCGAATGAAATTTCTGTTTTCCTTCTTCTATGTAAATGAGTGCCTATAAGGACACACATTGGGTGGTAGACTACTTGGAAGCAATGGAATACCATGGTCATGCTCCACTTGTGAAGTTGGTAAACCCTAGGGTGTTTCAAATATATATTGATGATTAGAGAGGAGAAACTACCATTTCAGGTGAATGTCATGCCGAGGAAGTGTCTGCTACTTATATGGCATTGAGTTGTGCAAAAATTCCTAAGTGGCCTTTCTTCAATAACTTCTTCATGCGATGAGAGGTGATAATTCCAGGAGAACCAAATGTAATCCCTTGAAGGGTATGTTTGTGCCCTTCCTTAGTGAATCTCATGTATAAATCCTTGAAATCCATGGTGAAGGTCCAAAAGTGCATAACCATTATGCCCCTATAACTACATCATAGCTAGCCATTTCAATTGAAAACATGTGAGTTTTGAGATGATACTCACCCATTTCGAGTTCCGAATTTTCACATCAACCACCAATTTCATCGCACCACCATTGATTATCATAATTTTAAAATTAGGTATAGGATGGACATAATAATAGTTTTCTTTGGCCACTCTCCTATGAAAAACATTGTGGCTGTTGCCAGTGCCAATCAATATAATCGCTTTGTAATGCTTGATATAACTAATTAACTTCAATGTTTGGGGTGACAAGAAATCATATATGACATGTAGATAAATTGGGGTTCCTCGCAAGGAGCTTGCAAGATGTTTTTTGATCTAAAATATTGTCTTAGGGTCTTTATGTCAACCTCATGAGGATAAATCCCCTTGTGTTTTTAAAGAGGTGTACTCCTCTATTTTAAATAACATACAAGAACAAAAAAAACGCTTGAAAGAGGACCATGCATTATTATTGAAATACATATTCACATGCAAAGAATACCTTTGAAGTACTAGGTATCTTACAAAAAGTAAATATTTACACTATGTTACAAGATTTATAAACCAAAAGAGTATACATTATCATTGGATGACATTTCCAACACAACATTCAGCAAAGTAAGACACAATATTCAACAAAGGAAAGGAAAGGAAAGTATGGACCACATATAACAAAGAAATCTAAATGATCATTCCATTAAATGCAATAAATATTTTGATAGACACACATCATAAATCTCATGCTTAAAAATTAAATACCAAGAGATCAACAATGTGATGTCCTGAAAGAGTTCTATGGGAACCTAAAAAATAATAATAGATGTATTTATAAAACAAGCAATAATGTATGGGATTACAATAAAAGTAAGTCATGTTTATCCTTCTAAGAGGACTGGGATGGGGCTCCCGTGGACCATAAAATGAAGAGAGACCTGGAAGACAAAAGAAATTTTTTATGGGTTAGCCTTAGGTTTCACGGATTGTTGAGAATAGAAAAGGAAAAATGACAATTGAGTGGAGAAGATAAATGGTGAAGGCAAGAACAAGGTGACTACTCGACTTACTACGATGGAAATTACTAATCGTCGTTTTCTTGTTGAGGCGTCTTTTTATAGATTGTTGTTGTTGTACTGGAGGTGGCACACATGTTGTAATTGCTTCTTTCTAATATGTCTTAGTTATCTTAACTAAGGCCTTTGTTAACCATTGTTCTATATACTCCCTCATCAGAGAAACCGTTATTTCATGCTTGGTCTTAGTTTAGAATAACTCATTCTCCAATCCTCTCAAATAAATGCTTAATTGGTGTAATGTGTCCTCAATACCATCGTTCTTATTTTCATACCGAACAAGCCACCTTTCCATTTTTTGTTTAGATAATTCAACCGAGTCACTAAATTTATTAGCCCATGTAGATTTTAATGCTTCTAATTGTTCTAATAGTTTCTCCTTTGACAAAAGTGTTATATCCATTAGTAAATGTGGGCTATATAACTTTTTGGTAAGATCAACAAGTTTTAGGAATATGTCACCCCTCTTAATGTTAACAAAATCACACTCATACAACAATTCTCTTAGACATTTGATTCTTTTTATCCAACACGAATTTATTTGTTTCATTCAGACTTTGGAGGGAAGGTTTTGTTCTCTTATGTGTGTGTCGCTCAAGCTTGAAACCTTTGTTGTAAATATTCCCACTACCTCTTTATAGAATTCTTCATCATTTTCTAAGTATTTCTAGAGATATTCCTTAAAGTGCAAAACCCTTGTTGAGAAGCTAGTTCAACTTTGTGCTAATTCCCAAATTTCAAGGATTAAGTCTATTCTCTTCTTGATACCATCTCCAACATATTTTCTTACAACCATTAGTAAACTAGATGAACCATTTAATTTGGAACCACTTTCCGAGACATCTTTAAGAGTAAGTATTGGCTTAATTGTAGTGATAGGTTCAACACATAATGGTTTTGGAATTAGAGATTTCTCTAATTCCTTTATTTTTCCTTTAAAAATAATTTTTCTTTTTCTATGTCAAAAATGGATTCCTTCAATGCTTCCGTGATTGCATCATGAAATTTCATGAATTTCAAGGGTGGAATCCCATAAAAATTGATTTTTGACTTCCATTTCTTAGCAAATTTCTTATTCTTCATATTTACGTTTTCTATTAATAGTTTCTTAGAATTCTTGTGGTAGGTCGCATGGTGTAGTGTAACAAAATATTCTTCAAATATTTATGGCTCTTGGGAAGCCAGATCCTCAACAATTTCCCTAGTTTCCATCAATCTCTTCTCCAACCAGTTGGGTTCTTCTATTACACCATCCACATTCATGGATTTATGACTTTCTTCAATTCCAAGTACCTATTGTCCCGCTTTTTAAGTTTCTATTTTTATTTTTATGGAAGTGTGTATAGTATGAGATTTTTCCATTATTTTCTTAGTAGGGTCTTTATCTCCACCATCATATGAATTTCTAGAAGATGTCCTTCTTTGTTCCAGACCACTACTTCTATGTTTAGTTTTTGTTGAAGCACCTTTTCGGGATATATTGGGTGAATTGGGGTTCTTACTAGGTGCCTCTTTTCCCCTCTGTTTGTAGCACTCATTAGTGCTTATCGATTCTTCAATTTCGTTCAGGGTTTCTTCAACAAAGGAATTGAGGATATTTTTTTATCCCCCCCTCCTTCTTCGAATTTCTCTGACTTACTAAAATATGATGAATATTTGACTAGAGACATGTGTGCAGAAAATGAGTTTTTAGGATCAAAATCCTTGATGGCTTGGGCTTATTTTAGACTGAGTTGATTTAATTGACCAAAAAATTCATCTCAGTGGGAAATATATTTGAAAACCATTTCCCCAACCCTCCATGGCAATGGAATAAATTGTTTATTTCTTTTTTCATTGAAAAAGTGTACCCAATACTTATATTGTCTACACACTTGGATGATAAAAAGTCGATCAGGAACATAGAAGGGTAACAACAAGGGTTTCCTCTCGAACCAAAACAATCTCAAAATACTGAATTCCTCCAAATTTTCAAAAACTCCTTTCTTAGTGAGAAAGGATGCAACCTCTAGTGACAACCTTGATGCAGTAGGATCATGAAGCAATTTCTTGAAAGAAGTCTTAAACCATTTTGAACCGCGCAAAAATTATATTGGGCTTCATGTATCCATAAATTCAAGTACCAAACACAGGTTGATTCCTTTTTAAAATCAACATTTCTTGTTCTATGAAAGTCTTAAAATATGTGACAGTAAGCAATAACAAATACCAAATACAAAGTCATGTAAAAAAATTTGTTTTTTCTTAGACCACCCAGCCGAAACAAAATCTCATTTGAGATGATTTGGGCCTACTCAATCATGGTGTCTTTATGAACAACATAGTGGAGAATGTGCACATTATATTTTTACACAAAGGTCATGGACTCTAGTCCAATTATTTGGGAAAAAATCCAATTCTCTCTTTGGAATTGATGTCAATTCTTGGGTTGGTGAGATAAATCTCAAGGAGCTATGATCCTCCTTGGTGTTCTTTGACAAACTCATTTGTTTCATCATTCTTAAAAAAAACAGTTGGGTTCATAAGTTGCAACATTCTTCTGAATACCGAGGGGGACAAATAAATTGGAAGCTTCACTTGGATTTGAATAATTCTTCACTTTGTATCAAACTTATCGGCACACCAAAGTACTAGTTCTTTGAAATATTCCACCTCAGGTACACACCCAACTAATACAATGCCTAAACTCTGGACTTTGTTTAATTCCTTCTCTGCAACGGGAAGAGACAAATACCATTTATAGGTTTGTGACCACTGGAACTAGTGGTATTCACATCGAAGAGTGTTGAATGTGTCTTTGCAATACAATTCTTTCCTTTTATTTGACATGTATTTACATTGATTTCCCTTTTTATGAATAGGTGGTGCTCCTATCGATATAATCTTTTTACAACAGGATGTTTTAATTATTTATTAATTTTACAGTGTATTCCCTTGATTATCAATTGTTGTAGCTCTCATTTCAAAGTTGTCAATTTGCACGATCATATTTTGAATTTATTAGAAAGCTTTGACGAAATCTACACCACTTAATAACAATATTGAGTTTCACACAAGTGGCGGTTGATGTGGTGGAGGGGAAGTAAATGCTATCGGGAATGGTGATATGATGTCGGGAAACATGAAAAATGGTTAAGAATGGGAGTGAAAAGTGGCGAATGGAAAGTGAAATGTGATGAGTGCGGGATTGCGGGATGTATAACTTTGGGTATGGAAAGTCAAAAAGATAAGGAGGGACTCTTGCATCCACAATGGTGAAATAAACTAAGTATAATAAAAGTCAATTTTGCAAGTTGCAGAAGTGGATGAGTCATTTTGGAGGACGCAAGATTGCGGGTTGCAGAAGTGGATAATTCATTTTGGAGGACACGAGATTGTGGGTTGCGGGAATACAGGTCTAAGTAAAGGGAAAATGGAAATGAAGGTTGTCCTGCATCTGAATTCAAGAAAATCGACTAAGTATGGAAAGGGTAAGTGGTGAATTATAAATGACGCGAAAATAGAAGGGGTCATTTTGAGTGCTACAATTTTGCTGGTTGCAGGACACGAGAATTTGTGGAATGAAGGGTGGATTATCCTCCCACAATAGTACTCTTTCAATATAGAAAAGTGATTAAATTTTGGGATCGTGAGGTAAGAAAAGGTATAGACTTGCGGGTTTGTAAACATACATACTTGATGGTAGCTCGATCCGCAACCCGCATTTTAAAGGGAAAAATGATTGAGTATATAATATACAAGGAACATGAGAGGAAAATAAAATAATACTAAGGATGGATATATATACACTAATGTTTATCAATGAATGTAGATCAACATTGTTTTCTTCATCCATGGGAGGGGTGGAAACGTCCAAATCTACTTAAGGAGTGTCTTCATCTGATATGTTTTATGAGTGTTCTCGTGGGTATACAATAATTTGGCATAGTTTTTTTCTTTACATTTGTGACCTTTGAAATATCCCTCATCATGATTATAGAAAAGGTGGAGGCATTGACGTTCTTCCATATCTTCCTGTGATAACTTGTGGATTCTCATTAGCTGAGAGTTGGAGGGGATGGGGGTAGTTGCCATAGGGAGAGTAGTGTGAGTAGTGAATAGAGGTCTCTTGGTTTGGGAATTTATCACCATATCAAATTCTTTATCTCTTTTATAATATTCCAACCATGTTTTTGTGTGTTTCATCGTGATGTGTGCTCTAATTTCCTCCTTGAGATCATTCATGAAACATTATTTAAAAAAGGATTCAGATAGGATCTCTTTGCATATTGCCAACTCACCAAAGGCAACAACATAGTCAATAAATGTGTTTATTGGAATAATTTTGTTAGTTGTCCGAAATATTGAGTGTCATGTTCAAAACAAGCATAAAGGACTTGCACAAACTACGTCTAAGCAATGCAGCCTCCATAATCTTTCTTGTACCATTGCCACCATTGCAACTTTTATGAATCCAAATATAAGACACCCACTTTTTGTTTATGTAGTTCATTAGTAATGCCATGGAGAGAGAAATAGTGTTCCATTTGGGAAAAACCAAATCCAAGGGATCAAAGCTATCAAATTTGTTCATGGAAACCTTTTGAAAGTAGTTTCACAAGTTGTGGTCTTGAAAGTGTGGATGGGGTTTATCCTAAAAGAGCATGTGAGTGGCATGCACTTCATTTGCTAGGGATTCCTCCTTGGTTGGATTGATGTGTGGATATAATATTGTTAGGGACCTAACCTCCCTAACCCCTCACGTAGATATAATAATATATTTTCCATGTAATAAATCCTGACATTAGTCAATAAGGCCTATTTAATAAATATGAACAAGTCAATGTAAGAAGACCTAATAGAAGCTTCCGCTTCTAGAAAGATCTTCCTCTAGAATGTTCTTTACAAGATAGAATTCGTATAAATAAGAGTAGGAGGCATGGGAAATCTTTGTCTTCAGAATTATTGGCAAAGATCTCTACTCTGTTGAAGGTTTCCCCCTCGAAGAGGCAAGCGAACATTGTTTTTTTTAAATAAAGGTATTATTTATGGTATTGCTCTTCTCAATATTTTGTTGTTCCATTGATATCTATTGAATATTCTCGTTTATATTACATATGGTACCTTACAAGTGGTATCAGAGCACTTTCCTTGGCAATAATTGTGGGTAATTGTTTTTCCAAGGTAGATACATGTATTGTTAGTGTCTTTAAATCATAGAGATCTTTTGTTTAGCAGGTAAAACTGTAGTGGGGAAGACTACATGCATGAAATATAGACAGTTTCACGGGGTTTCCTAGAAAAAAACGTTTCACCCTTGTTGAAACTTTTGTAACATCTACGTCTATCCCTCAAGTAGTACTACATCAAACAAAATATGTACACAACCATCACTCCCATGTACTAGTTGATTGACCACCTAATTGTTATA
>ML778180.1:547103-572655 GCA_009831015.1 Picea engelmannii | reverse complement strand
AGCCTATGATGCCACAGTGTTGTATCCACTCCTGTAGAAGCTAAATATATAGAATAGTTAGTATTACCAGTACATAAATACAATGTACATACCTTCTCTCCTTTCACTATCACTAATGATCCTTTGATGACCTTCCACGTCTTATCTGTAAATATGGATATACAACCTTCACTTTCCAACTACCCTGTTGAAATTAGATTTTTCCTTAAATTTGGAATATGTCTTACCTCTTTCAACAACCATTGGTTTCCATTGCTTTGCTTTATTTTTACCTTTCCCATTCCAACAATTTTGCATGGTGCATCATCACCCAAATGAACCTGTCCAAAATCACTTTGAACATAATCTAGAAAATTTTTCCTATGGGGTGTGGCATGAAATGAATCCCCTGAATCTACTACCCAAGACTTAGAAATGTTATCTACAGAAAGAATCAAAGCATCTTGTAACACATCACCTATTACATTTGCTTCCTGATTTTTTCCTACTGTCCATCTCTTTGTTTCTTTGGAGCTCTGCAGTCTTTCTTCAGATGTCCTTTCTTCCCACAATTCCAACACTCTATCTTTCCAAGTCTAGATTTGGATCTGCCCTTCCTAGAATTCCCACATTTCCCTGAGCCCTTTCCTCTATCCTTTTGTCTTCCCCTGTTCTCCATGTTCAACACATTACCTAATGTCTCACCTGTGCTTTTCCGTCGCATTTCCTCACTAAGGATAACACCAACAACATAATCAAATTTTAAAGTATTTGAACCAGAGATAGAGTTACTTATAGCCATGACCAAGCCATTCCATCTTTCTGGCAATGAGCACAAGATTATAAGAGCCCTAACCTCATCATCAAAGTCCACCTTTACAGAACTTAGTTGATTAGTAACCGTATTAAATTCATTTAAATGATCTGCAACAGACCCACCTTCCAACATCTTCATATTAAGTAATCTCTTCATTAGAAATACCTTATTGGACACTGATGGTTTTTCATACAATTTGGCCAACGCGTCCATAAAACCCTTCGTTGTCTTTTCTTTCGAGATATTGAAAGCCACCAACGCTTCCAGGCTCAGCCGTATCATTCCTAGAGCCTTTCTGTCAAGAATCTCCCATTCTTCGTCCTTCATGGCCACCAGCTTCTTTTCTACTTGGCTCAATGGTAGGAATAGATCCTTCTGATATAAATAATCTTCCATCAGCATCTTCCATAACTGGTAGTTTTGGTCGTTAAATTTATCGACCCTAAACTTTCCATCTTCCGACATTGCTCCCACTCGAACTAGGAACCTTCTTTTCCTGCGAGTTACCTTACGCTTTGATACCAGTTGTTAGAAAAATAGGACCGCAGAGCAATAAAATAAAACAAATGCGGAAATAAAACACAGAAGATACACAATACAAGAGAGACACAGATTTACATGGTTCACCCAGTGTGGGCTACGTCCACCAGAGAAATTGCCAGGTCCTGTCTTTATTATTATCTAGAAAAATGAAGAGATACAACCTACAACAAAACCCGCTGTAACTTCCTCTTCTTTCTCTCACAGTCTCCTCTCTTAGAATACAATACTTGCCAACCTACATAGCTGCAATACATTTCCCTCATAAAAGAGGGTTGTCTTCTAGGGAAAAAAAAACCTAACATAATCTCTATCGTTAGATCTGCGACCTTATAATGAACGGTCTAGATTTACAATGAAATTACAATATACTTTTACAAGGCAATTTTTTCTTTGGGGGCTTCACCCCCGAACCCCCGCTGGGGGCAAGCTTGCCCCCAGACCCCCCAGTCGGGGGGATAGCCCCCTCGGACCCCGTAGAGGGGGTACCCCCCCTCTACACTCCCCCGCGGGGAAGAGTGTACATACTTATGGGGTGTAAATACTTCATGGGGTATAAACACGACTGAACGTAAAATACCTCTAAATCGGGAAGATAATCAGGCTCCACAACCAACACTTGTTTATGGTACAGGTTGATTACAGGTTGAGGTACAGGTTGATGCATGGTTCAGATTTATTGGTACAGGTTTACAATGGTATATCTCAGAGTGATAGTGTGACAGTGGTTCCATCATTCTACTTCTACTTCAGGGTGGCAGGATGGGGCAAGGACAGGTGGTTGTAGTTAGAGAACATAGGAGGTTGTAGCCTCCTTCTGGTTGTATCTAGAGAATTGGGGAGTTGGATATTCCCTCAGGTTGTATCCTGAGAAACTAGGGGGTTGGATCCTCCTTCCAGTTTCATCTGGAAAACAAAGGAAGTTGGCTCTTCCAATGAATATAATTCTTCAAGAAATATAAGAAAAAACATTCTGTGGTTTTCTCCCAATTTGGGTTTCCACATAAAACACTGGTGTACTGTGTATGTGTATGATTGTTCATTTGTTCATTTCATATTTACTCTGCAGTTATTGGATGATAATTCTACATTGATATAACACTTGGATTATATGGTTAAAATTGATTAAATTTCTCTATTACTGATTCACCACCCCTCTTAGTAATCCAACACTAGTGATGTCAATGACTCCCAAGGTACCCTAGTACAATCCAATGAATGTGAATAGATGAGTTGAAGTCGAACATTTGTGGAATCATCTGATCAGAGGTCAATGATGTAAACCCACTGTCAGAAGCGAGGAGACCTGCCATTGAGGCATACAGGTCCCAAGGTACTAATTGGTTTATAAGTCTAAGTCCTAGATAATGTGTTAGAGTCGGCAGGAAAAGACTTGTCGAGGGAGGGCCTTGATGTATCCCCCATCAACGACACAAAAATGACATAGGAAAGTGACGTAATATGGTGAATCAAATGAGTATGGACTGACACAACAAATGGAAATTGGTGATACTGCAGATGCATGGTTTGAAGTGAAAATTCCCTTGAACATGATGAGGCACGGCGACTGACTTTGCAGCATTGACTCAACGAGTACCAAAATGTAATGTGATGACAATAAGAGAAATCTTCAACTTGACAAAAAAGTATGGAGACACATGGAATTGGTATGACTCAAAGACAAGTAGATTACCCAACTATAAGACGAGACGCAAACAGGTGCCATGTTCAAGGGAGACAAAATTTGTCGTAAAGGATTCTCAAAAAACTTGACCCACTTCCTTCAATTTCCCCTCCACCTAGATAGATGAGTACCTCTTTTTATTTTTACGAGCTTGAGGAGGATACCACATGCTCGATATAACTCACCTTCGGTAATTTCCTCTTCCTTTGTTTAACAAATTGGAAGAAGTAAGGGTTCGTTCCCATATGGGCTCTTCAATGTGTAGTTTAGTGAGTCTAGAGAAGGAAAACTCGATGGTTTTTCATGTTTAGAGAGTCTGAAAAGAACTTAAAGATGACTCCAGGGTTGTCCTTTTTCATAATTTAGTTCTCACGAGGTCGAAAAATAGATAAACTACCACTCTAAAGACATCCTTTCAAACCTTTTAATGAGTGTGAAAGGAAGAAAGATCACTCGATAATCTTTACGTGTTTAGAGAGTCTGAAAAATGCTTAAAGGAGACTCCAAGGGGTTCCTTTTTTGTATAACCTTTACAAGTCCGAAAAAGTGATAAAAGTCTACTCGGTTACATTCTCATGTATTTTCGAGCACGAGAAAGAACAAAGAATAAGCTCGGTATTGGTTTCATTTTTACACAAGCTTGAAACAAAATTAAATGCATGCTTGTAAATTCCCAACATAATTTCCAAAGGTAGGGATACCGATGGATGGTTGGTACTCTACCCCCAGCTTGAAAAGCTAGGATATTAACTCCAGAATGATAATCAAAGGCTAGAGACATACCCCCCAAGCTTCAAATCATTCACCAACTTTGAGGTTGTCACCAATTCCTGTACTAGATGGAGAAAAAGGATATAGGTGGATGAAATGAAGGTTCAAATACGAGACCTAACGAAAGACTCGACTTGGTAGGAGAGGTGACTATTTCATTTTTTAATGAGCTTGTCATAGGAAAATAACTATGCTCAAGGCTCCGGGTTCAGTCCCCAGATTTCTGTTTCATTTTTTTACCGAGATTGCTACAGAGAGGAAAACTATGCTCAAGACCTTTGTTTCATTTTTTAACGAGCTTGCCATAGAGAAGAGAAACTATGCTCGTAGCTTATGTTTCATTTTTTAATGAGCTTGCCACAGAGAGGAAAACTATGCGCATAGCTTCTGTTTAATTTTTTAATGAGCTTGCTACAGAGAGGAAAATTATGCTCGTGACCTCTCCTTGATCAAGGCTTCCAAGAGGATAATGCTCTAGAAGGAAACCATGTTAAGGGAAAAAACTTATTCATGTCTTCCAAAAGATATTCATTGGATGGAATAATAATGATTTGGAAGGAACGCATGTCGAGGGTCGTGTCAGGGGTAAGGAGATCATTCTCTACTATCCCTATCGAAGAGACTACCATGTCAAATACCATATCTAAGTCATATTCATCAATAGTTGAAGGCATGGGAGATAACGCCACATAATTGACCTGTGGTGGGGGCGATACCGTCTACAAATAAGAACCATTAAGGGAGATCATTGGGTTGGTAATCAAGTCAGGACTAATGCAGGAAAGTTGATCAATAACCACAATTCTTCCATCGTGAGGGAAAGATATCAAACAGAAAAAAGTGGACACAATAGCTTTCATGGAATAGACATAATCTCTCCCAAGGAGTAAATTGAAATCCAAGGGGTCCTAGACTACCATAACACCAATACAGATAGTTTTCCCTCCCAAAGTTATAGGAAACTGACGAAGGAATCCTAAAGGGTGATTAGTTCTTCTATTAAAAGCTAACAGATTCTACGTAACTGGTACAAGTTGAGGATAGCTGAAAGCTTGCCAAGCAATAGAGGATAAAATACTAATGGACATACCTTCATCTATTGGTGTTTTAGGAACGACCTGACCACAAACTTGTACTGTAATCTTGAAAGGAATGTGAGAGGGAAGATGGGGTCCAGTTAGCGCACCCCAATCAAAAAGGTTGGCCTCATTACTTGGAGGGGGTTTTGCAGGAGAAGGAGGAATGCCCCCCAACACGGTAGATTTTGTATCAACGAGAAAAACGTGGGAAGTATCGAGTTTACTCTCTAGAGGGAGAGTAGGATTGATCGATGATGGGATCAGATCGACCACTTGGGTTTTATTCTCCAAGGGGAGGATA
Source organism: Picea engelmannii (assembly GCA_009831015.1). Lineage (NCBI taxonomy): Eukaryota > Viridiplantae > Streptophyta > Pinopsida > Pinales > Pinaceae > Picea > Picea engelmannii. The sequence continues at coordinate 567,484 of ML778180.1, read as the reverse complement.
GGGTCAACAGATGGAAACAAATCGACCGCTTGGATTTCACTCTCTAACGGGAGAGTGGGATCGACTGAAGATGGAATCAGATCAACCACTTTGGCACTCTTCAAAGGAGGAGTGGGATCGACCGACGATGGAACCCGAGCAACCAATTTGGCATTCATTAGAGGAGGAGTGGGATTGACCACGTTGGCACTCTTCAGATGAAGGGTGGGACTGACCAATGACGGGACTAGATCAGTCACTTGGGTTTCACTTTTCAAAAGAAAAGTTGGGTTGATCGATGATGGAATTGGATCAACTACTTTGGTTAGTGGTTCAACCGAGGATGAAACTATATTGACCACCTGATCAACCAGACTGACCGGAGATGGAACCAGATTGACCATTCCATCAACTAATGATGGTTTGGGGGAAATATTATGATACCCCATTCGAAGTTGAAGCTTTTCCAAAAGAGAAGAAGCCTCATCCATATGAGGACAAAGGTGAGAGTAATGATCACCTTTGCATAGCATGAAAGGAAATTTGACAGTTGTCTTCTTCTTACCAACCTTAACGTCACTAGTTGATGGGGCATCACCAGCATGTCTAACAGAGGCCGATGATGTGGAGGACCACATTTCTAAGACCTTGGGAAGACCAAGGCAATCCCTCAGAAAGTAGTCACCCTTACAAAGACTGCAAGGGAATTTGGGTTTCAGATTCTTCGTTGTAGTCGTATCGACCTCATCAACGCTCCCAGTACGATTAATAGTAGGTGGTTACTTGGATCCAATATCTGATGTAGTTGGAGGCTTGGTCATTTTCTGGTTCTTCTTCTTCTTCTCTTTTCATTTCTTCTTCTTCTTATCAACCTAGCTACTTGCTTTAGATCTTTCACTAGGCGAAGAAGGAGAAAGAGAAGGAGACTTAACGAGTGAAGGAGGAGAAAGGTCGACATGAGTTTGATGTGTGGGTGGTGTGATTATATCTAAATCACATGCTTCATTTGAGATTACCGGAGCAGAAAACAACCATACCGGTAACCCAATTGTGAGACTTGGAAGGCTCAAAGTAGCGATGTAAGGAGGACCAACGTTTTCGTAAGAAGGAAAAACAAAAGGTTCCCCTGGAGTAGGGGTTTCTCCATTGGTAGTTCCAGGAATTGACTCCATTAAACAAATATTCAACCTAGAGTCTTCTAGGAAAAATAAACAACACACGCTAAAAAATCTAGGAAGCAAACAATCAAACAAACCTTCCCACAATGAAACCACTAGTTGGTGATGAAATCCAATGTCGTGAGATCAATATAGGAAGGGGATGGGATAGAGCAAGTGGAATAGTTACGATGGTGACTTGCTTAACAAACTTATACCTTAGTGCAAGATTCCACACAGTAATCATGGATTTACTCTCCAAGGATCCCGAGTGAGTTTGACCACCGTCTATTCTAGGTACAACGAAGACTTCCCTTCACCGTCACCTTTTGTAAATACCCTAAAGATTATGGCTACTAAGGTCACCAACTCACAATCATCCTCTGAGCAGGTACAGTCGATAGTCCAGTCCGAACGTATGGGTAGGATAACAAGTCCAAAATCCTTTGAGAGCATTGAGGAAAATTGGACCGGTATAACTCCAGAGGACCCCAAACGGATTCAGAATTCACGAAGCACCGAGACCAAATGAAGACAGTTGGACCTCAAGAAGAACCCCCAATATACGATCTGACTACTAAGAATGGTTGAACCACGAATGTATAATCTCCATAACTCTCCCGAACACGACCTCATGCATAACCCCTATGTGAGAGGGGATCCCTACACCTTAAGCTAATGTAGGTTTGCTACCATAAAATGTAAAAATGTTTGATAAATTTTAGTTTAGCGCTTGATTTTTAAGGTTGTTGTTTACTCAAGAGGAAAATGGAGTCAACTAAATGATGTTTTGACCGACTCTAAACAATGCAAAGAAATGATAATGCAAATATTTCACTTAGATGAAAGCTATATTACAAGAAGGAGAAAACATTTATCATTCCCAGATGCACAATGTCCCAAAATGCCAAAAACCATGCAATTTTGCTACTTCAAATGCAAGCTAGTTTCACTACCCAAAAGCAAGAATGCAACTATGGTCTTTGTTTGATTCTAATGTATAAATAAAGAAAATACATATCCTTCAATGCTCCACAACTTTCAATTAGAAGAAAGAGTCATATGCAATTGCAAAATACACGAAGCGACAAAGGTTTCAAACAAAGCATGCACTCAAAGAAATGAGAACTGAAAGAAAACAAGTAGAAGATTTTTCTAACAATAACTCAATAAAATTTTTGACAACCAACAATCATTCAAGGAGTACAAGAAGATGCATAGAAGAATCAAAGAAAAGACAAAGAGAAAATCACTCAAATTTTCCCGACAAAACAAGCAGCTAGAAAGGGCAATTTCACATTTCTACAAAACGTCTCAAGCCCAAATCAAGACATTAGGAAGTGATAAGCATCAAATATCAACCCAAAAAACCTCACAAAAGGAGATCAATGCTCCCTGTATCAAGGGTACAGAGCGTTGCAATGATCCCTAAAGAACTATAGGGGAGCACTGATGAAATATCAACGCTCTGATATGGCCTAGGGGGGCGTTTATCTTCCCATAACCTAAAAAAAAGAGCCAAAAAATGCAAAGAACTCGCCCATAATGCATAAAAATTGGTGAAATTGCTAGTGAAGATGGGAGAAAAGTAATGGATCATTAAAAAACAGTAAAAATTATCTAAAATGTGGGAAAAGGGAAAGGACAAACCAAGGAAATACAAATCTATGTCGATCCCCAGTGGAGTCGCCAATTTCTGTTACAAGAAAATCCTCTTGCGGACAGGTGGATTCCCTCTTGAACCCTAAACTCTAATATCAAGACAGAAAGGTGATAACTTTGGTCACTGGAATCCTTTTAAACCTAGCTAAGCTAATCTATAGAGAAGAGGAAGAATATGTACCTTTTTTATGATGTTTGTCCTTTTCGAGTCCAAGTTGAGCTCTGATCCCCAAGTTCTTCAACAAGTCTTGCAATCCAATCAAAGACCAAACATGCTTCCTATTCTACTATGATTAGTTTGAAACTAGATCTATCCATTAAGGACAAGTTCATGTAGGCATACACAATCTTGAAAGAAACATGCTAAGCACATGTATTAATGAGAACTCGATAGCAATACTTACAGACCTTTGATGAGGCTGCAACAACCTCTTCCACCTCTCCTTGTTCAAGCCCTTTCTCAAATGATCCACAAACAAAATGACTATGTTTCATTGATTATCTCCCTTATTAGATCATAAGTTTGATACCTTCAAAATGCCTCCTTCCTTATGAGATCATAAGTTTGGTATCTCTAAAATTCTCCATTCCCCTTTCCCTCCATGGAAATCCCTCATTATATAGGATTTGGAGGCTTAACCACCATGTAGAGGATCTCTCATCAGATCCACTAAGAAAGGGATCTCTAAGATATTTAGGGAGAAAATATCTCTTAAGAATTTTAGGGAGGAAATATCTCTCAAGGATTTTAAGGAGGAAATATTTCAACCATCCATGAGATCCTCCACCTTCCCTAAAAAATAGGAAACCAAATGTAAGGTGGATTCTCACATTTAATTACTTTTTTTTCATGAATATTAATAATAATTCATGTGCACTTGATTCTCACACTTAAATAAGCTCGTTTTCATGAATATTAACAATAATCTGTGTGCACTTGGTATTTTGACCTTCATGTAATATATCCCTCCTCCACATTGACTAGGGATTGTGACATAGGTTATTCCATGGTGTCGAGGTGTATGATACACTTATATGCCACTTTACGACACTTAGGGTGAGGTACCTAGGTGTGAAAATTTCATGTGTAACACAGTGTCCAATTTTTTTTTGTCTTTTCATCTTCTAGGGTTAGGGTTTTGGATTTTCTTTATGTTAAAAAGGCCTTTAGAGCCTTATTTTAATCATGTTCTTTCGAATGTGAGTATCTGTCACATCTCTTCTCAGAGATAAGCTACCACCATTCTAGTGAGTCTTTCACTATTTCACTCATTAATATAAATTGTGTATCACTGTATCTCTATGTTTATGGTTGCATCTCTGATATATTTATGTTATATTATTGGATATATGAGATATCTCTGTACATTTGTTTATTATATCTCTACTCTAATTTTGTGCCAAAAATAATCCGAATCAGTGGTATCAGAGCAGGTTGCTCTTGATCATTTTTTTTTAGTGCATGTCCTCGATGAGGTCTGAGTATAGCAAGTTGGGTCTCGAGCTTGTCTCTCTTGAGGAAAATTGCTCTCGCATGCCAAGAAACCCTCCATGGTGGAAGAAAATAAAAATGACAGAGCAGACAATTATATTAATCTGTTTCTTGAGCAAGTTGTCATGCGACATAGGGACGAAATAATGGATTATTTTTCCCACATCCTTCAATGCCTTTTGATAACAACCGTCTTGTCTTCATCAAGCGACCACTTTGGAGGCACCTCTCCTTTCAAGGTACAAGTTAATTTTGATATTCCCTTATTTGAAGGACAAATAGATGTAGATTCCCTAGAAAAATGGTTAAATTTTCTAGAAGGTTATTTCTCTGTTTACATTTTTTTCGACAGGGAAAAGATCACCTTCATACTCCTTAAGGCTCTCCCCCATGTCAAACATTGGTGGGAAACTTATTGGGAGAAAATTTCCACAGAGGATTTTGGAATATATGGGGTCGAGCCAACTTGGGATTTTTTTATGGATGTGATCAAGGAACAATATTACCATGTTGGTAACTATGATGATTAGTACATGAGATGGACCACGTTGCATCAAGAGAGGGGCCAAGTAGTGCCAGAGTTCACCAATACCTTCCATACCTTGAGCACCAAGTTAGGTATCAAATATTCTGAGCCACATTTGGTTATAAAATACCGTGGGGCTCTACACAGATACATCCAAACTGAAAAGGAGTTTTTGGACATCTCATCGCTCGGATATGCCTATCGATATGCTGTCAAAATCGAGCATAAATTTAGGCACCATAACAAACAAGAGTTCAGGTCTGCAAATCCACAACAACAAAATTATGATAACAAGGCCCTAACAAACAACCTCCCGATTACTTCATTTACATGTTTTTTTACATTCTTCTTTTCATGAAATATTGGCACATATAAGCTCCTCCTATCTCAGCATTCAAGCCATCCAAATCTCATCCCAACTCCAGCAAGGCAAACAACTCACCAAGATTTAGATTGAACAATCGCTTTCCCCTCTCCCTCGGGCACTTAACGCAATGGATACCATTTCTTCCTAAGGGGGGAGGATTTATCTAGGTGGATATTGGTGGCCACCCACCTATTCCAATTGGCACAAAATAGTCTTCTAACAACTTGCTATTTTTAGCAGGTTTCTAGTTCCTAAACTTTCGAGGCCATTTTGAGGGCCTAAATGAAGTTTTTTGGGGATCAAGCACCTCAAAAAAATTTAAAGGCTCTGGTTGAGCCTCCATAATGAATCTCCTCAATGATACCTTTCCAACGAGCTATCGTGTGCCCCAAATGGAGATCGTATGCCAAAGTTATGCACTCGAGAAGTTGATACACCAAACTACCCAAAATGGGGTCCAAAAAACTGTTGCCTTTTCATCTTCCAGGGTTAGGGTTTTGGATTTTCTTTATGTTAAAAAATTCCTTTAGAGCCTCATTGTAATAATATTCTTGCGAATGTGAGTAGCCATCACATCTCTTCTCAGAGATAAGCTTCCACCATTCTAGCGAGTCTTTCATTCTATATTTCTACAGTTTTGTACATTTTGCTCATTAATATAAATTGTTTATTACTGTATCTCTGTGTTTATGGTTTCATATATGATCTATTTATGTTATATTATTGGATATGTGATATATTTCTGTACATTTCTTTATTATATCTCTACTCTCATTTCATGCCAAAAATAATCCAGATCATGGTTGGAAGCAATTAAACACGCCAAGGAGGCACAACAGGTCATCTTTTCCCAGAACAAAAAACTTGCTTTTATTTCCTTCCCTTGACCCCCCAATCCTACCCCTCCAGCCACTCCTCTCAACATCCAAAAATTAACACATGTAGAAATGGGTGAACTCCAACTCAAGGGTCTTTACTATAATTGTAATGAGAAATACTTTCCTGAGCACACGTGTAAAGAACATAAAATTTTTATGGCCATTTCAAAGGATGTTTATGATGAATATGTTGAGGTTTCACTCAAGGAAACACTACCCCATGCATATGATCTTACACCGCCCTTTGATCCTCCCGAAGTTGAACCATTGATTTCTTTGAATGATCTCACTGGATTTTATGCTCCCCAAACCCTCAAATTGATTGGTTACATTAAGGACAAGAAATTCATCATCTTAGTTGACAGTGGAAACACTCATAATTTCATTCATCGCTACCTTGTCCAAGAAATCAATTGTTATATCCATGTTGTCAACAATTTTCAAATCATGATTGCCAATGGTGGTTCCATGAAATGTGGGGGGAGCTGTGAAAATGTGTGCCTACAAATTGGTCGATATAACTTGAAATCTCACATGTTTTCTATTGACATCTGTGGTTGTGATATTGTCCTTGGTGATGAAAGGTTATGCACTCTAGGCCCCATAACCATGGATTTTAAGGATTTTACTATGCAATTCCAATAGGAATACCAACAATATAAATTCCAAGGCATTACAATAGGCTCTCTCGAGATCATTAGTTCCCACCCCATGAAAAAGTTACTCAAAAAAGGTCATTCTGGCATCATTTCCCAACTCCATTCCCTTCAAACAGTTGAGACTCCCTCTGTGCACCCCGACCTTTAATCTATCATTTCCCACCATCACAATGTTTTCCAAACTCCCTAGGGCCTTCCCCCTTCACGTGGTGACCATGACCATTCCATTCCTTTAATTTTGGGTAGTCTTCCTCCCAAAGTGCACCCTTATCACCATCCCTTGGCTCAAAAAAATGAAATTGAGAAAATTGTCCAAGAATTGTTAGAAGCAAGTGTTATTCATCCCAGTACCAGCCCCTATTTTTCCCTTATTGTCTTGGTCCTCAAGAAGGAAGGCCATGTCTCATCAATCATGTCTTTCTTCCTTTCCTCCTTCACTTTTTGATAGTATTCTTTGATGATATTCTCATCTATAGTAAAACTTGGAAATCCCAGCTCACCCATGTGGATCAATTTCTCCATCTCCTCTATAAGCATAAAATTTTCCTCAAACAATATAAATGTGCTTTTGGGGTCTCTGAAGTTGAGTACCTGGGCCATATTGTTGGCAAGGATGGTGTATGGGTGGATCCTAAGAAAATTAAAGCTATGCAGAATTGGCCTCGCCCTAAAAATCTTAAAGGTATGTTTGGTTTCCTAGGTTTAACGGGATATTATCACAAGTTTGTTCAAAATTATGGAAAAATTGCGGCTCCTCTAAAATTCTCCTTTAAAAGAATTCTTTAAGTTAGACTCCACCCACTGACCAATCCTTCCAAGCCTTGAAAGAAGCTATGTGCACTACTCCTGTATTGGCCCTACCTGACTTCACCAAGACCTTTGTTATGGAATGTGATGTATCAGGGAGAGGAATCATGGTAGTTCTTATGCAATATGGACAAACTTTCGATTTTTGCATCAAACAGTTGTCGGAGAAACATTTGGGTGAATCGATCTATGAAAAGGAGATGTTGGATATTTTGCATGCAGTGCATCTATGACACCCTTATATATTGGGATGACGCTTCCAAATTAAAACAGAACATCAAAGCCTCAAGTAATTCCTGGAAAAACATATTTCATCCTTGGAGCAAGAAACATGGGTGACCAAACTATTTGGATATGATTATGAGATAATTTACAAGAAGGGAAAAGAAAATGTGGTGGATGATGCTCTTTCCAAGAAATCTAAAGAAGAAGAGCCCCTCTTTTTCCCTATCATTCCTTGTCACTAACTGGATTTAGGTTATTCGTCGAGAATGGTTTCAAGACCCAAAAATTTCCATCCTAATCCAACAACTAAAAAATGATCTCCAAACTTCTCTAGGGTACTCTTGGAACAATGATGAGTTTCTCTATAAAGGTCACCTATATTTAGGTAAACAGTTGACCCTTGAATCCACGATGCTCTCTGAGTTTCATGCTTCACCTACCGTGGGTCATTCAAGTTTTACCAAAACTTATGAGCAAGTCAAATGTTCTTTCTTTTGGGATGGTATGAAACATGACATCCACACCTTTGTTTCCGAATGTGATACATGTCAACGTAATAAGGGAGAGACTGTCAAACCTCAGAGAACACTCTAACATCTTCCACTTCCACCTACTATTTAGACATATATGTCTATGGATTTCATTGTTGGCTTATCAAAATCAGGAAATAAGTTAGTCATCATGGTGGTAGTTGATTTTGTTTTCAAATATGCTCATTCATGTGCTCTTCAACACTCGTTCACAACATCCTCATTCTATTTTTTCTTATCTAGATCCATCTTTTACCAACAATTTATGGCAACGGTTATTCAAGCTCCAGAGCACCCAATTGCATCTCAGCACAACCTATCATCCGCAAACTGATGGCCAAATGAAAGTGGTCAACAAATGTTTGGAAACATATTTGAGGTGTTTTTCACCCGACATACAACATCAGTGAGTTCAGTGGTTACCACTAGTTGAATGGTAGTACAACACCTCTTACCACACTACCACTCACATGACTCTCTTTGAAGAAGTGTACGAACATAAGACACCATCAATTCTTCTATACATGTCGGGTGTCTCAAAGGTTAATGAGGTTGACCTAAATCTTATAGTATTCATGACCATTATCCTTACTCTCAAAGAAAATTTGTTCATGGCTCAGAACCACATGAATAAACAAGAAGATCAGGGTCATTCTAAATGTCAATTTGCTGAAGGGGACCGTGTATTTCTCTGTCTAAAACCATACAAGAAAAATTCACTAAAATCCTAATAGTTTCAGAAAATTTCCCCCAAATTTTATGGTCCTTATTGTATTTTTAAACACATGGGACCAATGGCATATTAGTTAGCCTTTCCCAATCACTCCAAGCTACATCATGTTTTTCATGTCTCATTCCAGAAGAAAGTGATTGACACCAAGTGTCACACCCAAACCAGTCTACCAAAGTTGGATGAATAAGGTTAGATTTGGTTGCAACCACAAGCCATATTGGACTAGTGTGAGCGTCATCTCCATTAGCGCACCATCAAGGAATTTTTAGTTCAATGGAAGGATCCTACACCAAAATATTCCACCTGGGAGCCGACTACCATTCTGCAATAATTTCCTCATCTTAAGCCTTGAGGACAAGTATATTTTTCAAGGGCGAGGGCATGTTAGGGACCTAACGTCCCTAACCCTTCACGTAGATAGAATAATATATTTTCCATGTAATAAAGGAAAACATTAGTCAATAAGGCCTATTTAATAAATATGAACAAGTCAATGTAAGAAGACCTAATAGAAGCTTCCGCTTATAGAAAGATCTTCCTATAGAATGTTCTTTAGAAGATAGAATTAGTATAAATAAGAGTAGGAGGCATGATAAAGCTTTGTCTTCAGAATTATTGTAATAGAGCTATGCTTTGTTGGAGGTTTCCCCCTCTAAGAGGCAACTGAACATTGATTTCTTTGAATAAAGGTATTATTTATGGTATTGCTCTTCTCAATATTTTGTTGTTCCACTAATATTTGCTGAATATTCTTGTTTCTGCATATTACATTACATCTGGTACCTTACAAATATCTTGATACCAAAGTAGGTACCTAACACTTACAACACTTGACCTTGTTTGTTCATCATAGCAGATAGCTCTTTGAGTGTATATTCAAGCAATGTTTTTTTTTCAAACCACATAAGACGTAACTTATCAAACTATTTGGCGATCAAACCATATTTGTAAAATAATTATATCATTTATCTTAGGCGACAACCGATTGATTTATTGTTACTAACTTTAAAATTTGGCAACAACTCCATTCTATTTGTGTCACATGTGCATCATTGACAATAATTAACAAAAAAATCTTATGAAAGAATATTTAGAGAAAAAAAAAAAAAAACTTTCATATCAATTAGAGGAAACTTACAACAAGAAAAAAATGGCAATGGAAAATATCTTTAAAAATGCATGGAAAAACTTCTACACACTAATATACAACATGATATACCACCTCCATGTTGAAAAAGGTGAAAAAAATAATAGAAGTGAATAATTAAAAACATTTTATTTTCATATATAAATTTAAATGAATTCAACTGAAAATTCATGGTTTTCCCAAGAGTAGTTACTACCGACTAATCATCTATATGTAGCAAATATACCCCAAAAATTGGGATGCATAATCATTGATTTGGCGAAAATATTAAGAAAAACTATTATGTGTTCATGGAAAATGTTTATATTTAGGCGAAAAATATAAGTGTATGCATAAATATAATCATAAATTAGGCTACATGTTTTTATTTTTAATGAAAATCTGAAATTTTGTTAGCCTAAATTTCTTCCAAAAAATAGAAATTTAGCCAAATTGGTGAAATTTCGCTTACAAAAAAAAAACATTGGATTCAATGCCAACAACTTTGCCTTCAATATGTTGTTGCTCAGTGGGTAAGTCCCAGTTTGGGTTCTCCAACTTTTCCATGTTGCGAGTATGGACCATGGGACCACCTAATAGTTTTTTGAAGTGTTATTCCCAACTTATCTCATTATGATCAGTGGCTTGAAATGAGTCTTTTCAGAGAAACCACAAACACTATACTATTAGGTCCATAAAAAAGGGTTATTGGAGAGGTAGACCGATGTGATTAGTACAAGGAAAGGAATATTTTAAGATAGGATTCCCAAAATGGTGTCAATAGAACCTATATGTTGATGGAAATATTACTCCCTGCTAAATATTACTACAATGAAATAATTTCCAAATTCTTTCTAGATGCAAAGATGTAGGAATTTCGTTGGCCAACTGCATAGGCTAGGGTTTGCAAGATTCTAAAGACATAGGAGTGTCAAGTGCTATAGATATTTGATATATCAATTAATTTCCAATAATAGTACTCAACCAAATATTTCATGGCACCAAAGAAGATAGACCGTACACTTAGTTGTACTACTCGATACCTTGGTATGCGAGAATGATCTCCCCAAATGTTGTTCTCGGTATACTATCAAAACATGACGACCATAAGTTTATGTAAGGATGGTTTCAAGTGCACCTAAAGGGCATCCAATATACTTGATGGTACGTGGAAGACAATTATGTATATAGGTGCTCTTTGATGTAGTACTACTCAAAGGGCTACCGACAAAGGTTACAAGGCTACCCAACCAAGTGACATAACTTGTGTTTTCTTCTTGTATTTTTCCTTGAAAATATTTTTACTTTTTGATCGACATATCTCTGTGTTATTTACAGGTGATATAACATGTCTCTATCCTTAAAAAATGCTAAAATTTGGAGGCACATTGACTTAGGAAAGAGTTATGATACCAATTGTAGTGTTCCTTAACCCTTAAACTTGAAACAAGTTGTATAGAGAATATAATTGCAAAAAACCAGATACATGAGACAAATAAGATGAACTATGTGAAATATACCCTTGTATTATGATAATCAGAAGAAATAAAGCAATGCTCACTTGTAGTCCCATCATTAATGGGTATTACCTACCTAGTGGGCCTTATAAAGTGGACCCTTTTACATAAAATAACTATTCACTACTATCCAATGGAACTTATTCAAAGAGGATGGTCACATACATCAATTGACTAATTCTTGGGTAGCCTAAAGTAGGGAGGTTAGGGTGTTGGGTTGTTATATTATTTGCAGTGAAATTCTTGTCGAGGTGGATTGACAACAGGTCGAGGTGGATTGACAACAGGTCAAGGTAGATCGACAACAATTCGAAGGTCGAGGTTAGTTGATCGGGTAAAGTCGAAGTCGAAGGTCGAGGCGATTCAACATGGTAAAGGAATTGACAACAAGTGGAAGAGGTCAACTGACAAGAGGTCAACAGGAGAGCGTGTGGTGACTAACTGAAGACTGAATGAAGGTCAACCGGTAGTCGACTGGTAAAAAAATTTGGAGTCGACTGTAACAGAACCCGAGATTCGCAGGATTTGTAGCCAATGATCTACATGGATCTGTAACCATTTTCCGGTGCCATATATTTAGGGTTTTCCTATTGTAAAGCATATAAGGAGGCATGATGTAAGTCCGTAAAGGATAATATTGAATCTTTATATGATGAATGGATAATCGCCAAGAGTTTGTAATTAATAGGTTGTTGGTCATGCAGATGCAAGCCAGATTCGATACAGGGTTGTTCTTGCACATGAAAGAGGGTAATATGTCTATTGTGTATTAGGTGTGGACCAATTTTAGACATGTAACCTTTTATTCATATTGAATAAGACAATGAGAGAGAAGAATTCTCAAGGAATGTTTCTTTTCCTGGTTTGGGTTTCCAGGGTAAAATCTTTGTGTACTGTGTAGTGGCTAGTCTTGTGACATGTAAAGCATCTCACCTTGCTCATGTCTTTCTCCTTATCATTTCTATTTCCCACAAGAGAAACATTCTTTTCATATGAACCATCCACTGTCTTCTCCTGGACCCCTCCTAGATCTCCTCCTATGTAAATTCATCCCACAATCTGCTCGAGTCAGGGAGCTTCTCTCTCCCCATCACACACTTCACGAAAACTTCCCACTCCTTGGTGAATCCTTTGAGGGCTATATGCACCAACTCTAATTCTGGAATAAATTCTCCGACAATTGCCAACTCTTCCTTCACCTATGAAACCTGGGTGAGGTAGGATGCCACACTTTCTCCCTTGGCCATCCTATTACTATGGAGCTTGTCCCAAAGATCCATTTTCTAGTTCTCATTCTTTGCCTCATACAAACCCTTCAGTGCATATCACATCTCTTTGGCTATATTCTTCTCATCCAAGTGTGGAATAAGATGGTCTCTGAATCCATCCAAAATGATTTGTTGAGCCTTGACTTCCTTCACTTCATGGATGTCTAGAGCTATGGGATCTGACGTTGGTATTAGCATGATGGTGTTCACAAACCACAACAACTTGTTCTCCTTGAGAACACTTGTGATTCTCACCTTCCACTTTAGGTAGTTGGATATCCCCTCCAACCTATGTTCATACCTTATGTTGGAAGTCATCTTTTTCCACCTGAAAAAAGTACTCTCTTTCCCCTTATTAAAGAAAATATCTTAGCAAATCACTTATTGTACCAAGTGCCAAACTTCCCACTGAACTTTAGAGAACCCGATTTGATACCATGTAGAAACCAGCTCCTAAGTTGTGTTATATGGCCCTCACAAGATCTTATGGTTAACTCAAAAATACCTAAATCAAGAATAAAATCAAATATCTAATTCAAAACATGGTATAATGATAATGGGATCCTGACATAATCATCATGGGAACACAAAGTGTCCCATTATCTCAGAGATTGATATAATGAGAGCCTGGCATAACCACCATGGGGGCCACAGAGTGTCTCATTATTCGTGAAACACCTTCCACATTTTGTTCATGGAATTTTGATTTGTGTATAATGATGGCTTAAATAGTTGATCGAGGAACACAACCGTCATCAAAACATTAAGTAGTTTTCATTTTTCAATATGCCTAGGATCAAAGATTCTAGGTATAGGGCTGAGGTAATCGTTAATTTTTTGTAGGCATGTTTTTCTCAATGTGATTCTCTTCTCCACCAAGAATTTGACCTAGATCATAATTTGCAAGATATGATTAATTTGTTGTAGGCCAATTTTGAATGTGCATGACTAGGACTTCAATAATTCTAGTCTCAAAGCTATGAGAGGTCTTCCCAGCTTCATGAATTCAACAATGAAAAGTGTACCTCATTAAATTTTAATGAAATGGTCACAGGTTGTTTGTTATAGAATATAGTTCAAGTTTGGTATGAGATGATGAGATCCCGACATAACCACCGTGGGAATCCTAGAGAATCCACAAAGTGTCTCATCATCTAAATTAAAAAGTTAATATAATGAGAGTTTTCCACACTTGTCCCGGGAAACTTGTTATTTAATGTATTCCAAATAAAATTGATGGTAGGATTATGAATATGCATACTTTCTTCAAATAACCTCTCCTTGATTTTTCTTCTAGCGCAATACTTCTTCCTCCTTCCAAGCTTCATGCAAAAGAGATTAGTATTATGGGTGACTCTTACAGCACCACAAAAAAAACATTATTAACTTAACTCATGCATCCTATGAATATTTTAATGCACAATATCCTGAGAAAGGGATATCAAAGGGGTAGTCAACATTTCCCTAGAGTTCCCTTCATCTTGGTATCATTCCTATAATTGTCCTATGGAAAAAATACTAATTATTTGAACGCCTCCCTCTCAACAACGCCAAAATTACGAGGTGTAAATATGAATCTCAATTGTTGGTGTAATTAAATTGTCAGCCTGGAGTTTATTTGTAACACACCCATGGTGGGGCGTCAAAATTTTGCTCTTATTAGGAGAATCAAAACCCCCATTCAAGGTCTCTATTCCATTCTTCTCTTCCAAAGCTTTCCAGCCACAATCTCCATGCTTTGAACTGAGCTTAGAACTGGAAGATATCCTCTTCCAATTTCTTTGGGTTCTTCCATCCATCTATACTCACATATGACTTTGGGATATGAACATACGCAAAGACAATAGATGACAAGACAACCACCGCGTGAATCCTCCGGAGTGGAAAATATCTGAAGTTCACAATCCAACGTCGTGTGTCCTTGGATATTTTGATGGCCCTGATTCACTTTGGGACTTCGGCATTTAGGAGTTTCGAACACACAAAATTATTTTCTCCCATAAGTACTTTGTACCTAGAGTTACAGATCGAGCGTCATGCGTCCCTTGTGATCGACGATTCTAATATACTTCGGGAATTTGGTGTTTGGGATTTTCAGAAACTCCAACACCTTTTTCCTCCGAAGTACTCCATACCTGGAGTTACAGATCGAGCACCATGCATCTTCCTCAATCAACGACTATGATCTACTTCGGGACTTCAGCGTTCGAGAGTTTCGAACACTCCAATGCCTTTTTCCTCTGAAGTACTCAGTACTCAGAGTTACAGATCAAGCGCTATGCGTCTTCCCCAATCAATGACTATGATCTACTTTGGGACTTCGACATTTGGCAGTTTTGAACACTCCAACTCCTTTTTCCTCTGATGTACTATATACCAAAAGTTACAGATTGAGCGCCACATGTCTTCCCCTATCAACGGTTGTGATCTACTTCGAAACTTCAGCGTTCAGGAGTTTCTAACACTCCAACGTATTTTTCCTCCGAAGTAATCCATACCCGGAGTTACATATCGAGTGCCATGCGTCTTCCCCGATCAATGGTCGATATCCATCCTTTGCCCCACTTCAGGTGATTTACAGTCAACGCTCCTCCACGTTCTTTCTTCTGGAGTAAATCTCCAGCCTCCACGTGTTCTCACAATGGACAGCTAGGATAATTCCTTACCTTTGGAGCTTCAGACGAATTTTGTTCAATTATCCACTTCCTT
This sequence comes from Picea engelmannii, assembly GCA_009831015.1. NCBI lineage: Eukaryota > Viridiplantae > Streptophyta > Pinopsida > Pinales > Pinaceae > Picea > Picea engelmannii. The sequence goes on along the minus strand of ML778180.1, from coordinate 551,849 downwards.
TCCTCCGGAGTTCTCACTTCTGTACTCCACGATATGTTGACACGTGTCCCTCTCAGATCAATGGTCATGATTTACTTCTGCAATTCATGCTTCGGTAGTTCTTAACTCGCTCGACCACATTTTCCTTCGAAGTGGTTGTCTTATAAAATGGAATATATGCTGACACTTGTCCTCAGCTGATGGATGGATTGGATGAACTCTGGCTCTCCGGCCTTCTGGAGTTCTTGTTCAACACACTCCTCTTTTCTGTCGGAGTTGGTCAGCATCGGGCTGACCACAGCCTAAATATGATGGTCCGAGGGTATCTTCGTGACCCCAGAGATATATGGCTCATAAATTATGTTCAAGGGTCCCTTGTGTCCCAGTGTGGGCCACTCCGAGAGGGACACATAGCAACATCGTTACTCGACACATGGGCCCCCACAGGATATCGACGTTAATACATGCATCCCCATGACTGAACAGCCGTGAGGGATCCCGAAGCATCCTTAGATCCACGGTACACATTGACTTTGTGACTTCGGGACTTCGGGATTTTTGGTGTTACCAAACCTCTGTCCTCCCAATGTGGTCAACATCGGCCAGACTATATCGTAGATCAGATGGATAGGATAGTCCTCAAGCATCCTCAGATATACGGCCCATATTAACTTCAGGAATTTGGGACTTCGGGGGAATTCACCTCCCACATGGATAATATGCTCAATTCTCTAGACCCACAAAGTCCGAAGGGTTCTAAGGGTTAACACCTGCATTCTTTCTCCAGATCCGATGATCGTGAAGAACTTCAACTTCTCCTAAATTAATCTCATCCATTCATCTTACAAATGAAAGGCTCTCTCCTTTCAGGACTTAAATATCGCTATCCTACCTGAGCTTTATCAACTCCTTAAGTACTTAGGTATTTTGCGCTAATTCTCCTTAACTTAACACTTAGATAAATCCTTAGTGCATCCCTTACGCTCATTTATCAACCCTAGAATTAAAGGGGGTTATTTATGTCTGTTCGCCTCACGGAGACTCTGTGCATACATGCACTACCTCTCCTGAGATTAACTGACTCCTTCCTTCAGAACGAATGGGAGTGTCAAGATGCACATGTGAGGCTATGCCCAAAGTCAACAAATTCACACTTCATTTATTTTAACTTGAGCCACCACAGGGCTCAAGTATTTCCGTGTACAGACCAGAAAATTCCTTATTTTCCTAAATACACAATTAGGCATAATTGAAGGGATACAATATAACCATTAAGAAAACATTCCCATCCCTGCAACATTCATAGTATATCCAACTTCAATTCACAGTTACCTCTTAAATATGTAGGATTATGAGAATACTTATCTATTACAGGTTGTAGCCAACTAACTAATTGTGGGTGTTCGTCCTTCCACCCAACCATAGGCTCAGAGGCATTCATTTTTAGCTCTCTTTCCACCCCCGTTCCAAGCCATGATATCACCAGCGAATTTATGTCAATTCTTATCAATCCTTTCTCTTTCGCATCTTCTGCAAGGTTTATCAGATGCTTCCTCAGCATCAAGCTCGTGACCTTCTGCTCAAGTCTGGTTCTCTGCATACTCTCAGAGATCTCTCTCTTTGTCATGGCCTCGACGAGGTTTATTATATTTTTTCTCTACATCAATCTCATGGCCTTCGACTCCTTCTCTACTGGAATGTTCCTCGCATTCTCCACTCTTCTCTTCATATCCTCTTGTGTGCCTTGCACACACATCCCTCCTATCATGTTCCTTCTGTCAGAAGGAAAACCAGGGTTTGTTTTGGGTCTGTAAGACCCTATGATACTTTGGGATGACCTTCTGTAGCTAGACCATGCTTCCATTCATGGGGGTGGTTGAGGGTTCAACCACCGGTGCTTTTCTTATTAATTGTTCTCTTATTGTTTTCACATTCTTTCCTCTAGTGATATCATGGCTAGTCCTTTCAAGGCTTCACCCCCACAGTCAGTTATTTGGTAATTAAAAAATAATACATTTACATTGTTCCCATGCCATGGCATGGTAATCCTAATTAATGATTAATTACACGTTGGGGGAAACAGGGGTGTTCCAATTCCCTCCCCCTTAAAAAGGAACATTGTCCTCAGTGTTATTTCTCAGTAACACATGTCATTCCTTTCTCATTCAGCCACTTCAGAAGTCTTGACCTTCTTTCTCGGTCAGGTCCTTTTTCAGAATCTTAATCTTTGTCACCTACCTTCAATAATTCTTGGACAACAAGCACATTAATCATAGTCTCATGTGAAAACATTTTACTGTTGCATAAAATTTCTAGGAAAATTTCATAATCTAGCACAATAGTTATCTACGCAGTTTGTGGGTTTGTATCGACATGGTTGTCTTGTGATCCAGGCTCACTATTTTTCCTTGACATACCGATTGTGTGCATGATCCCAATCAATATTTTACAAGAACTATCAGAGTCTCATTTTCCTTGCGGTCACTCACCCTCCAAGCCCAGGCTCAGGCATCCCCTTCTCTATTATACATTTCTTTGGGTGATCCATCTTTCCTTGCCAAGGTTTTCTCGCATAGGAATAATCCTAGAGACTTTATCGATCCTTACAATCGAGGTTTCCTTCATAATTTCTCTATTGAGGCATCCCTCTGGCTTGTGTTACCTCAACACAACATATTCCAGGCGATCATGGCTTACCACGGGGTTCTCAGTGCTCAGCAATGGCCATTTTTCATTATTTTCAACTTGAAAGCCTTCATCTATCCTTTCTGGACAAATATTTTCTACTCACCTGTATCATAGGTATACAAAATTTCAAGAGACATCATCATAAATTCTAAATTCTAAATTTTCTTGTAAATCTGTCACCCACATATTTCCAAATTCCACATTTTGTTTTCAGATCTGTTCTGCACGGAACCTGATCCACCAATTATGGTACTTTCCTTCCCATAGCATTTTGGCTCAACAGGAAATTTTGGTCATCCTTATGGGCTTTACAATCACTGCCATATCCAAGACCCCTTTTCTTCTTGCACTTTCAACTTCAATCAGTCAAACAAATTTTTAGTTTCCCATGCACATATATTTTCACTATGCCTTTATAACGTCATCACAAACAATTCTTAAATTGTGCATGCTAACAGTCAAATCGATTTTATCTATGCAATGATACAAAGAAAAAAAAAATCATTCCTTCATTAGTAACCATGGTTCCAACACGCATGGCCACCCAAATTTGATTTTCTCTAACACTTATACAATGTAAGTAGAAATATTGGAAGGTCCTCCTTCCTCAATGGAAAATCCATTGTATGTCCTCTATGCAAACATGCATTTCCTCAAAGAAATTACATGCAATGGGATAACTATGAGCACCTTTATTCCCATAGAACCAGTCCCCACTACCATAGTCTAACGCAAAGTGCTAAACTCTATGTTCCTTGACTGGCCTGGAGGAATTTTGTTTTCTCTCCATGCGACCGAGATTTGTGACATCAGCTCTATTATTTGCAGGTACTATCCTTTCAGCTCCTATGTCTGGGCGCTATGATCCTGGCTAAACCCATTTCCTACAAATCGATGGTGAAAATTCGTCTTCCCCCAAATCCAACGGTTGTAAGGGATTGTGGAACCTCAACTAGCTCGCGGATTAATTCTCCTTCTGATCTCCCCAATGACTACGGGCCGTTCGATCTACAATCGGATCCCAAACTCAAAACAACACTATATTGAATTTAAATTATAGTTACATATCTCGACGTTAACTCGTGTGCATATGCAATCTTCACAATGATCGTGGGTCGTCGATCTTAGCCCTCGATCGATTTTAAACCACACAATTTCTAGATAATAATAGTTCCAACACAGAAGTTTTTGACCAAGAATTTAGGTTGATATAGAGCTTCGATGTGCTAAATTCAACCACAAAACCCAATCACAGTACGAGTTTTACATGACATTAACGTGTGGGTTCCTTGTAGGTTCACCCACTGATCGTTCATGGATCGGTGGTTCACAGCGATTGCAAAATCCCAATAAGATCTCTCTTTATCAGAGAGTTCAATCTCTGCAATCTAAAAAGTGCTTGGCTAACTCTTTTAATCGTGGTTATTGATTCTCCACCTCGACAATATCAACGGCGTTGGTTGATTATGCTTCGTGAACTAGCATGTTCGTTAATTTCACCTTCGCGCTCTGCAATGATTCCCAACCATCGATCTTTGTTCACAAATCGACGGTTCACAGTGATTGTGGGGCCCAACTTGGAAAGTGTTCGCCCAAATCTGTCTAATCATGGTCATTCATCTTCCACCCCGATGAGATCAATGGCATTGGTTGATTGCGGGATGTGAACTAGCACGTCCGTTAATTTCACCTTCGTGCTCCGTAATGATCCCGGACCGTCGATCTAATCAAACGACTGGTGTTTGATCCATTAACTCCAGTAGATAGTGAAGTTGATTTGATGACTGTGATCGGTCTTCCCTCTAATGAGTGGATCGCATTCATCTCCTATGTACGGTTCTGGAGTATCCTGATTCGATCAGGGTTTTCTTCCTGAATCATACTCTACTTGGGTATCCAAGGCATACAACTGCCTTTTTCTTAACATGGATTCAATCAAACATACTCATTTATTCATTCATTATTCGTTTATTTATTACATGATGCTTTCAAAATGTAATCCAAGATTCTTATATATATATATATATATATATATATATATATATATATATATATATATATATATATATATATATATAT
>ML778180.1:530687-547082 GCA_009831015.1 Picea engelmannii | reverse complement strand
TCCTGACAGAGTTTTCACATAATTCTCCCACAGGGAACTCCATCAATATGAAACTCTCTTATTGCATGTCCATCATTATCTGTGATGGCCTCAACCTTGAGTTAGCTTTAGATGTTTACCAAATATTCCATAGGGATATAAACATGCATCTTTGTCATGCACCCAAATTATGTATCCATACATATTCTGGTTTTGTTAACTTACATCCATGATGTACTTAACCATATGTGTTATCACATATAGTTGTCAAGGGTAGTAGGTCATCCAAGTTCGTGGTCTGCACAAGAAACGTCCAAGTGCAGCATTCAGAACAGTCCATTTCGAACTTGAAACACAAGCACGCAGACATGCTTGATTTCCAACAGCGGAGATCCAATGAGTAGTTCATATCAGCGGCTCTCAGACGAGCGAGATTTCAAAGTAGCACAAGGATTAATGACTAGACAGAGGAGCCAAATTCCTGAAGTAAATCTGATCCATTGAAGGCTGATGAAACGCATCAGCAGATCTCACACTTCGGAAGATTTACTTTGGAGGATTGCGCGAGCAAGAAGAAGAAAACTCTCGAAGCCCGAACTCCCAAAGTAAATCTCAGTCATCCAAATCTAGAGGAAACATGGAGGCAGATCCCTCACTTCAGAAGATTTACTTCAGAATATTGTAAGAGTTGTGCGTTGAAAAGTCCCAAAGAGTCAAATCTCAAACTCCCGAAATAAATCTTAGTCGTCCAAATCAAGAGGACATGCATCGCTAGATCTCACACTTTGAAAATTCGACACTTCGGAGGATTGTAAGAGATATGCATTGAAAAGGCCCGAAGCCCAAACTCCCGAAGTAATTGTGAGTCATTGATCTTTGCAGTAGGAAGCAGGGCCATCCAAGAGTGGCGCATGGCAACAAAAGTGAGGCTTTCCCAAATCGTAGATCGTGATCAGATCAACGGCTCGCGTGTATTTGGCATGTCAAAATTGTGCGAGGATTAGTGGCTAGGAAGAAGCCTCGGAGTTGCATATCAAGCACCACACTTCCTTCTCCATCGGACGATCATGATTTACTTTGGAACTTCGGGAGTTTTTCCTTCGGGAGTTTCTGCTTCCCTATTCCCATTTTTCTCTGAAGTAATTTCTCCCGAACTCCACAGATCTATGTTGCGTGTCCTCCTGAGATCAACGGTTGTGGTTCGTTTCCAAAATTCATCATTCATTTTAGGCTACCATGTCACTCTAGGCTCGTATTAATCTAGGAAATATACAATATATACATGTCCCCCCCCCCTCCCGAGTTCTAAGCAATGGAGACACATGGCATCCATCTAGTGCTGACACATGACACTCATTTCAAGCATATTTGGACATGTCTTCAGCCTATTTTGGAGTGACACATGTCACCCCTCTGTCCATGGCATGTCAGCATAGTGACATCAGGACACCCCATCAGTTGTGGGAGATCATCCTCTGGGAGGAGTCCTTCTTCAAGCACCAAGATTAGTGCCTTCTCCATGTAGGGTTTTAATGGATTCTAGAATTGGTGGACGGATAAACTTTAGTGATGCCGCTAAATTTAGTAGGTGCACCCAAATCATAGATCACGATCAGATCAATGGCCATGTTTCATTGCAGGGACGCAACATTCTTGAACGATAAAATTATTGAGCGGTCCTGATGCAGGAGCATCGCTCCACCTCAGCAACGCGTCATCATTTCAACACATCAACGCGCATTTCAGAGAGGGAGAGGCATTAACCCTCCCATTTTTAAATTCGAAATATGATCCTATACGGGTCCATGTTTTAAGCTTGAGTAAAAACCAAGCCATATCTCTGAACAAGCAGAAGATAAGGTTGCCTTTAATGGATGACAGGTTGATGGCTCTAGGTTCAATTACGACCAGATGGCCATTTATGAAACTTCAATGTAATAGATGAGGCTAGGTGAAGGAGAGGATAAGCTCGTAGAGCCCTCTTTTGTAAAATGAGAGAGAGAGATCTTAGAAGAGAGGTATTAGAAGTAGAACTCAAGACAGAGTTAGAATAGGAGAAAGAACTGGGATTATGTTGCAGTCCAGTTTTTGTAAAAACATCTGTATAGACACACAGAGATAATAGAAAAGTAGTTTTTCCTGCACATAGTGTGTTTATGTATTTGTGTTCATTATTATGTTTTTATGTATTTCATGGTTTGAATGCATAAACTGGTGAAGTATTGAATAAGTTTCAATTGTTTCTCTTCTTTGAGTTTTCGATTGCAAGGAGTGCACATAGTTTGCAAGGAGTGCGTTGACAGAAGTGAGTTAACCTCGAAAAATCTCAAGAGAGATAGCGTTGAACCTTCATCAGCAGAAGTGCAAGGAGTGCACAGAAAAAACTCTGTGTTGAGTTCGTAAAGAGATAGATTTACTGAACAATCTGTAAGAATAATATCTACAAGGTGTCCATCGATCAAGGAGAACACCAGCAGGGTGAGAAGAATTTATTTTCAAGAAATCCATCGGATTTGAGTTTGACGAAATCCCAGAAACCCAAGGAGTGCGTGGGAGATCAAAATATTTGAGGAGATCAAGCTTAGAAGGGATAACGCAAGGAGTGTGTGGGTGATAGACTTATTCTAAGTCCTAAATCTCAGAAGAGATAACGCTTTCATAAGCACAAGCGAGACCCAGAGTAACTAGGTTCGCAGGAGAAAGTTCAAAGGTCGAACCTTTGAACACTGAAAAAAATATTCCAAGGCGGAAGAAGTCAAAAGCTTAGGAGGAGGAGCGACAGAAACCATCTGATCGATTATGGAAGGGATCCTGGACCATTAGATCTACATCCAGTGAACGAAGGAAGCGCAGAGGAGAGGAATAGACCCAATCTGTTGGATTTGAGCGCAGAGGAATAGCAATCTTTGGATCTAGAGGTAAGTGCACAAGACTTAACCCTTGTGTGCGCGGGAGAGTGGACTCATAAAAGTCCTGAAGTGAACAGGGATTGTCCATCATCTAGGGTGATAGGTGGAGAAATATCTGAGTTTTCAGGTGAAAGCACTCCGGGAGGAACGAGTGCACAGGAGTTGAAACTTTTGAAACCTGAAGCAGATAGAGGTCGTCAGATCAAGGGGGAGACATGCATCAAGAGATCGTGTGTTTCGGGTGAAAGCACTCTGGGAGAAACGAGTGCATATGAGTTTGAAACTCTTGAAGCCCAAATAGTCAAAGCGCCGAAGAGCCGAAGGGCCGAAGAGAATCTGGACCATCAGATCTAGAAGGGAACATGGTGAAAGATCATGAACTCCGGGTGAAAAAACTCTGGGAGAATGCAAAGGACAAACGTTTGAAATCGTCGAAGCCCGAATAGCCGAAGCAGCTGGGAGTCGTTGATCTAGGTTGGGCAGGTGTCACCATATCATGAACTTTAAAGGATCGTACTCTGGGTTTTCTAAGAAGTTTTTTTTCGAAATATCCCGAAGTGTCGAAGAACGAAGCATTCAGGGCCGTAGATCCCAAAGGAAAGGTCATGGATCATTGATCTGTGAGGGGATACGTGGAGGACAGATATTCACTTCATTGGAAAACCGTTGGATCAGGGAGGAAAGGTATCAGAGGATATGACACTCTATAAGGATTCACTCTGGAGATTTGTGGTGGTTTATATTTGAGATCGTCGAAGGCCGAAGTCCTGAGCGGACGACAGTCGTTGATCTGTAAGCGAACGCGTGGCGCCAGATATGTAATTATGGGTACGGAGCACTCTGAAGGATAGTAGAGGGTGAAAGCACCAAAGTTCCAAAGGAGATCTCGATCATTGATCGAGGAGGAGGTTGAAGGACCGTTGATTTGGTTGAGGAGGCCAAACTCCCGAAGTGGGAGCAGAAATGTCGATTGAAGAGGACGTGTGGCAGGCAATCTTCCATTTCAGAGAAATATCTTTGGAATAAATAGGGATTTGAGAATTGATATTCATGAAAGTTGGATTTGCGGAGGAGATCCTGACCACATATTTAAAGGGACATGTGTCGACAGATCTTCCACTTAGGAATATTGTCATATAGGGAAGAGCAAGGTTTGAGAATTGAAACTCTCGAAGGCCAGAAAGTCAGGATCAGTCGTAGTCATTGATTTGGAAGGGACCTACATGTCAAAAGATCGTGGAGATATGGGATTGTGCATGGAAGGAGGAAAGAAGGAAGGAAAGAAATTTAGATAGAAATCGTTGATCACGGATCATCGTCGAAAGAAAGAGATCGACGGTCGAGAAGGATTGCAGGGCCAAGACATGCTCGGATGTTAATTTTCCTTGAGCCGACAGCAATTGGAACTATAGTATTTCCAAGGGCATACGTGGTGCTTTGTAGTGAATTGTGGGACGAAAAGAAGGTTGGTATAAAACCACTCTTGCATGTGCCTGCAATCACATATTTTCGTAAGGTTACATCCCAGGGCCATATGAGGGAACGGGTTGTTGAAAAAAGATCTAGCGCCTGAAACTTGATATTTTCATAAGCGCATAGACAAAGGGTGCAGGTATCACAGGACCTGTGCCTAAAGGAGAAAAAGAGGCCTATGTATAATTTTTTTGGGTTCAGACGGAAGGCTGAAGAGTTGATCCAACTCAGGTGAAAGAAATATCCTAGACTAGGAGGTCACAGAACCCCAGGAGGGTAGGGGGGCTACATCAGGTGGTATCAAAGCCATAATTTTGCTTGCAGACAGCAGGCAAAGGGCGAGATGGTGAGAGGAGATACTCTAATACCAGGTGGTATCAGAGCCATAATTTTTCTTGCAGAAAGCAGGAAAAGGGAGAGACGATGATAGGAGATACTCTGATACTAGGTGGTATCAGAGATGAATTTTTGTCTATAGATTTCAGGCGAAAGAGAAAGAGGAAGAAGACACTAAAGAAGAAATAGTATGATTATGTGAGGGTGGTGTCAGAATTTGATTTTGCCTGTAGACAACATGTTTAAGAAGAAATAGAGTATTGATGCTCTGAGAGGGTTGTTTCATGTGCACAACAACAAAAATTTAAACAGCCAGGTGAGTTGTGAGAGAATATGGAGATACTCTCGGATGTAGAGTGACCCATAGGCTTGACAGGAGGGCAGGTAGAAAGTGAAAATGGCTATTGAAGGCCATGAGCATGGTCAAAGAGAAGAACACAAGTAGAAATGCAATCCAGAGATGGATTTGGAGCTCAGTGAGATAAGAGAAAGGATGGAACATCTAACATTGAGGATGCAGCAGGAGGCAAAGGTACACTGGAGGTACGAATGTCCTCTGAATAGGAAGGAGGGAAGAGATGGATTTTCATATTTCTAGGTGGGAAATGAAATGAGATCATTGGAGGATCTCATTGACTGTCAGGAGGATAGCAGTGGAAATTCATAATTCCAGGTGGGCAATGATATGAGGTTAGCAGAGGGTTTCATAAACTGTCAGGTGGGAAGAAATGGACTTTCAAGTTGCCAGGTGGGAAATGGAGAGAGATTAGGTGGAGGTCTCGTATAATGCCAGAGGAGCAATACTGAAAGTTCAAATTTCCAGGTGGGCAATGAGATGGGATTGTTTGATCTCATATACTTCCAGGTGGGCAGGGGGAAAGAGAGGAGACTGTCTGAAAGTCTCAAGAGCTCAGATGTGAGTTCATGTTAGCAAGGAGTGTTGATGGATGAAGATTCATGTGGATTTGCAGACCATGTGAATGAATATGATGAGAAGTTAAATACTTTCACCATCCAGGAGGAGTATCAAAGGATCATTCTGATTATTGGAGGGATCAAGACATTCCTACCAAATAGCCAAGTAGAGTTCAGTGCACATTATGAGAGTGCAGTAGCAGAAGAAAGACAGCCAGCAGAAACTGTCAAAGAGGAATAAATGGAGCAGACACTGATGTCTACCCTAGCAGAAGGAGAAGAGCATTCGGCAAAATTGCTATAAATTTTTACCCAGGAATATGAACAGGAGATGACTGTAGCACTGGAGCCTGTAGCAGAAGGAGAAGCAGACAACATAGATTTTGTTGGTATGTATGAAGAACTGGAAGCCATAGAGAGAAGGGTAATGGTGCAAATCTTGAACATCCAACATGATAATTTGGAGACATATGGAGGAGCATACCAGCTTGAGGAACAGCTAGAAGAAGTTGGACTTGAACCAACGCAAGAGGAGTTGATAGAAGGTAATTTGTCAGAGAAGGAAGCTGAGAAATAGCTCAGTGATGAAACTGCAGCACTGGAGTTTGCAGCAGGATGGAAAATTAATGCCACGGAAAAAGAAGATGACATGGGGGATCAAGATGATCTACCCACTGATAAAGAAGACTTGCAGCCAAGAAGACTGTATAAGAAGAGCCAGCCATTGGAGCAGCTAGACAGAGTGATAGAGGAAATAATAAGGCTGATGTTGAGGTCAACAGAATCAGTCAGCAAAGGGAAGATGAATAGGGGATAACCTGCAAGAGTAGCAAGGAAGAAGAAGAAGCAGTAGCAGTGGCATAGCTGGAGAGGAGCAAGAGGAAAAATCCAAGGAAGAGTTTGGGATCCATGAGGATTTCAACATTGGAGAAGAGGAGCTCATGATTTTCCCAGCAGTGGAGTATGATGCAGGATCATCTCTCCACCTCAGCAACGCTCCAGCATTCCAACGCATCGRCGAGCATTTCAGAGAGGGAGAGGCATTAACCCTCCCATTTTTAAATTTGAAATATGATCCTATACGGGTCCATGTTGTAATATTGAGTGAAAACCAAGCCATATCTTTGAACAAGCAGAAGATAAGGCCTCCTTTAATGGCTGRCAGGTTGATGGCTCTAGGTTCAATTCAGACTATATGGCCATTTATGAAACTTCAATGTAATAGATGAGGTTAGGTGAAGGAGAGGATAAGCTCATAGAGCCCTCTTTTGTAAAATGAGAGAGAGAGATATTAGAAGAGAGGTATTATAAGCAGAACTCGGGATAAAGTTAGAATAGGAGAAAGAATCATGACTCTGTTGCAGTCTAGTTTTTGTGAAAACATCTGTATAGACACACAGGGATAATAGAAAAGCAGTTTTTCCAGCACATAGTGTGTTTATGTATTTGTGTTCATTATTATGTTTTTATGTATTTCATGGTTTGAATGTGTAAACTGGTGACCTATTGAATAAGTTTCAATTGTTTCTCTTATTTGAGTTTTCGAGTGCAAGGAGTGCACATAGTCTGCAAGGAGTGCGTTGACAAAAGTGAGTTAACCTCATAAAAGCTCAAGAGAGATTGTGTTGAACCTTCATCAGCAGAAGTGAAAGGAGTGCACAGAAATAACTGTGTGTTGAGTTCGTAAAGAGACAGAGTTAATGAACACTCTATAAGGAGAAGCTCTGCAAGGTGTGCATCGAGCAAGGAGAACACTAGGAGGGCGAGAAGAATTTCTTTTCAAGAAATCCTTCGGATCTGAGTTTGACGAAATCCCAAAAATGCAAGGAGTGCGTGGGAGATCGAAATCTTCAAGGAGATCAAGCTAAGAAGGGATAATTCAAGGAGTGTGTGGGTGACGGACTTATTCTAAGTCCTAAATCTCAGAATAGATAATGATTTCATAAGCACAAGCGAGACCCAGAGTAACCGGGTTCGCAGGAGAAAGTTCAAAGGTTGAACCTTTGAACACTAACAAAAATCTTCCAAGGCGGAAGAAGTCAAAATATCGGGAGGAGGAGCGACAGAAACCATATGATCAGTTTTGGAAGGGAGCATGGACAGTTAGATCTACGTCCAATGAACGAAGGAAGCGCAGAGGAGAGGAACAGACCCAATCTGTTGGATCTGAGTGCAAAGGACCAGCAACCATTGGATCCGAAGGTAAGTGCAGAAGACTTAACCCTTGTGTGCACAGGAGAGTGGACTTGTCAAAGTCCCAAAGTGAACAGGGACCATCCATCATCCAGGGCGGTAGGTGGCGAAATATCTAATTTTTCAGGTGAAAGCACTCCGGGAGGAACGAATGCGCAAGAGTTGAAACTCCTGAAACCCAGAGACCTGAAGTGGATAGAGGTCATCAGATCAAGGGGGAGACATGCATCAAGAGATCATGTGTTTCGGGTGAAATCACTCCGGGAGAAATGAGTCCATAGGAGTTTGAAACTCTCGAAGCCTAAATAGTTGAAGCGTCGAAGAGCTAAAGGGCCGAAGAGAATCTGGACCATCAGATCCAAAAGGGAACGTGGTGAAAGATCATGAACTATGGGAGAATGCAAAGGATGAAAGTTTTAAATCATCAAATACCGAACAGCCGAAGCAGCCGGGAGTCGTTGATCTGGGTTGGACAGGTGTCACCAGATCGTGAACTTTAGAGGATCATACTTCGAGGTTTCTTAGAAGTTTTATTTCGGAATATCCCGAAGTGCTGAAGCCTGAAGCATTCAAGGTTGTAGATCCCAAAGGAAAGGACATGGATCATTGATCTACAAGGGCATACGTGGAGGATGGAGATTCAATCTGTTGGATAGTCGTTGGATCAGGGAGGACAGGTGTCAGAGGATCCAACACTCCAGAAAGATTCACTCCAAATATTTGCGGTAGTTGAGATTTGAGATCGTCGAAGGTTGAAGTCCTGAGCAGATGACAGTCGTTGATCTGGAAGCGGACGCATGGTGCAAGATCTAGAATTCTGGGTACGGAGAACTCCGTAGGATAGTAGAAGGTGAAAGCACAAAAGTCCCAAAGGAGATATTGATCATTGATCGAGGAGGAGGTCGAAGGACTGTCGATTTGGTTGAGGAGGCCAAAGTCCCAAAGCGGGAGAAGAACTGTCAATTGAAGAGGACGCATGGCAGACGATCTTCCATTTCGGAGAAATCTCTCCAGAAGAAATAGGAATTTGAGAATTGAGATTCCCAAAGGCCGGATTTGTGGAGGAGATCCTAGCCACATATTTAAAGGGACAAGTGTCGACAAATATTCCACTTCAGAAGATCATCATACAGGGAAGAGCAAGGTTTGAGAATTGAAACTCTTGAAGGTCGTAAAGTCGGGATCAGTTGTAGTCGTTGATTTAGAAGGGAGCTACGTGTTGACAAATCGTGGAGATATGGGATCATGTGTGGAAGGAGGAAAGAAGGTAGGAAATAAATTTAGATAGCAACCATTGATCATGGATCATCGCTAAAATAAAGAGCTCGACGGTCGGGAAGGATTGCGAGGAAAGGACATGCTCGGACGTTAATTTTCCTTGAGCAGGCCGCAATTGGAACCATAGTATTACCAAGGGCATACGTGGTGCTTTGTAGTGAATTGTGGGGTGAAAATCAGGTTGATATAAAACCACGCTTTCCCACGCCCGCAATCGCATATTTTTGTAAGGTTATAGCCCAGGGCCATATGAAGGAAGGGGTTGTTGAAAAAAGAGCTAGCGCCTTAAACTAGATATTTTCATAAGCGTGCAGACAAAGGGTGTGGGTATAAAAGGACCTACGCCTAAAGGAGAAAAAGGGGCCTGTGTATAATTTTTTTGGGTTCAAATGGGAGCCCGAAGAGTCGATACAACTCAGGTGAAAGAAATATCCTAGACCGGGAGGTCAAAGAACCCCAGGAGGGTAGGGCAGATGCATGAGGCCTCGTAATTGAAACCATGGTATAGAAAAAGAGCTACATTTCGGGAGGTGGTGGATTGTGGGCTCAAAAGCAGTGTGAATCCAAACTGCCTTTGATGGCGATGCAATCACATGCTTATATAGCATCAAATCCAAGAGCAGTGTGTGGCAACCCCCTAGGCGTTAAGCCTCATCCCGATCTCGATAAGTGATCAGTTAATGAAGAAGGAGTGGTGGTTGAAACCTCGACTCACTCCATAAATAGAAGGCATGGAGGATCTGGCTATGGAGACGGAACTGTTAGCCCAAGGTACCATGATGGACAAGTTTTCTTGCAAGCCCATGTTGAGCTGAGTTTGCATCTGACAGGAGGATACACGCACAATTTGACCAAAGGATGCACAGATGTAAAGCCTTGAATGGGTGGTTAGGTCACACTCCTGGTAGTTGTGGACTGATCAGAGTGTAAAAGGATGAGTTCAAGATTTTGTTAGGGTCGTCAACTGGTTGATTTGAGCTCTCTACTGTGTATTTTGATGCCATAATTGTTCTCTTGTTATGTATCAAATTTGAGACTTTCGCATTAATAGAAATCAGTTTCTTTCATCTCTTTTTTTTAACTGTGCTAAAACACTCGGGCATGGAGGATCCAGTCAAGGGTTGTAGTTCTATTGTAATGTAGGTTTGATTACAATAGTGTTGTGACCAGTTTTAGTCAGCTTCATTTTTACATTATTTCTCCTTATGTTGAAAGGCTTGGGCATGGAGGATCCAGTCGAGTTGTTGTAGTTGCATGATAATGTAATTTTGATTATTATGTTGATATGACATATTTCGGTGTTTGAAACTTGAGTTCAAGAGTGCTCTTGAGCCTGAGTTTTTCTTCACCAAGCTGCTTGAAAGTCAGATGCCCATGGCAATCTTGTTCACCTCTCTTACTAAGTCTTCCTTCTACTCACACTTAAACTCAAATCATTGACTGAAGTTAATGAGGACCTCACTTCCCTGTGTGTTGCTTGTCCAGTTTCAGTGTTAAAATCATTATTGTACTGAATTCCATCCATTTGACCTCCAATCATAAAACCAACATCCACCAAACATTCTGATGGGTACTGGGCTTATCCTCTTGCATTCATAGGGTGACTCTTAGTGCTAACATTCATGGCACCATTTTTGGGGAACGAATTGAAGAAATTTCCCTGCGATTAAATGACAAAGAAATTTTGATTCTAAAGGTGCATCAGAAATCAGTACCTTGAAGATTGCAACCTGCACCTGGTGACTCCATTGTTTCATTTGTGGCTCAGAAAGGCAGACACACGAGGTCTACTCCACATCTACCTCTAGAAAAAACTTGAATTTCACCCAGAGAATATTATCAAGAAGGAAAGCTTTCTCAAGAAGGATTTTAGTTGTTGTTCCAAATTGAAAATCTCCCTGGGAAGAACGATGTTGCAGAGATCCAGTTTTAGATGGTGAACTAAAGTTGGACACATTATTCTAACTGCTCATCCTTCACCATGGTGACTCCATTGGTTTGAAATGGAAAATATTTTATCTCAGAGGTATGATTTCTGTGATTTTTCAAAGATAGTTGGTTTCCCTAATCCAGAGCCTAGTAAAGATGAATGGGAAAGTAGCCTTTCTAAATTTCGAGGAGAAGAGTGGGAGGTACCAGCTGAAAATTTTCTGGATTTTCGTGATTTTATTCATCAACTTCATATCGTGCATGAAGATGTTAAGACTAAGATTTTCAGGTATTCATTAGAGGGGATTTCTCGTGATTGGTGTCGATCTCTTCCCATTGCAAGCATCGGCTCTTTGACAGTCTTTCATGCAGCTTCCAAATCGTTTTGTAAAGATTATTTTTCAGCTGAGTATCTTTATGAAAACTGTTGTGATGAGTTTTCTTTGCTTCATAAAGATTATGCTAGTCACAAAAGCCAGATTTGTGATGAAGCATTTATTGTGGAAGGAAACATTTATCATGAAGATCAAGAGGTATTGAATGATATTCATTATGTTAACAATAACACAGAAACATCTGGCATCATATCAGATGTATCTGTTGTTTTAAATGTTCATGAAAATCAACATGTCTCTTTTGAATATTCTGATGATGAAGAGCAGGTGTATTTTGCAGTAAATATTTCTCCTGACTATGAAGTTGAGATAGATGATAAGCTACTGACAAAATCTAGGGAAGATTCCTCTATGTTTTTTTCCTAGATTTTTAGAATTGAAGGCAAATTTTGTTTGTTTCTCTTATGGAGAAAATGCAGAGGATATTTCTATTCCTGAAACAGATGTTTTTGGCAGCCATGTTTATGATGAAGAAGTTGTTTCAAATGCTTACCAAAAACAACCAATTTTTTATGAATATCCTAGCGAAGGTGACAAAGAGAAAAAAAAATTCATGGCTTGTTTGGAACCTCGTAGCATGGTTCCTGTATATGATGATCATGAATTTGATCCTTGGGAGGGTCGTGAAAGAGAAAAGGAAGATCTAAATGTGGATCTTATCTCCTGTCCAGCACTTGTAAATGAGAAAATATCACCTGGGATTATCCATCCTACATCAATCCTTTATCTACCTCTACACTCTGAGAACACTAAACAACAAGTGAGCAATAATTAATTAAAGGAGGTAATTTATTACCAGTTTAGCGTGCCTTATTACAAATTTTATAACCATGTGGAGTTATATATGGAGTTGAGTTTTTCAATAGCATTGGAGCCTGCAAAATTATTCATCTTATCATCATTTCGGGATATGGTCAGTGTTCCAAAACATGTTTTCATTCTACTACCATCCTTCCCTTAACTTTTGTGGATCATTTGCAGTGAAAAGAAGAATTATATTACCAAGCAGTCTGGGTGGCTATGGTGGAAGTTTGCTTTCACCTAGCACATCGTAAAAAAATCAATAAGTCTCAGATTATACATAAATAAGCTTCTCATGGAGCACATGTGTTTGTTTTATTTTTGTAAGTAGAGTAGTGTACATGTCAGCTTGTTTTCCTCAACAAGATGTATTTGAGCTCGACTCCACAACCCAACAGCTAAGGCACTGGAACTGCATGTTCTTGGCATCTCCCAGGGAGCATGCCATTCCCTGTGGAGCCAAATGTTATCACATATAGTTTTCAAGGGTAGCACATCGTCCAAGTCCATGGTATGCACATGAAATGTCCAAGTGCATCATTCAGAACATTCCATTTTGGGCTTGAAACACAAGCAAGCAGACAGGCTTGATTTCCAACAGCAGAGATCCCATGAGTAGTTCAGATTAGCGGCTCTCGGGCAATCAGGATTTCAAAGTAGCACAAGGATTAACTAATAGAAAGAGGAGCCGAAGTCCCAAAGTAAAACTGATCCATTGAAGTTTGAGGACACACGTCATCAGATCTCACACTTCGGAGGATTGCACGAGCAAGCAGAAGAAAACTCTCGAAGCCTGAACTCCTGAAGTAAATCTCAGTCATCCAAATATAAAGGACACATGGAGGAAGATCCCTCACTTCGAAATATTTACTTCAGAGGATTGTAAGAGTTGTGCGATGAAAAGTCCCAAAGAGTCGAAGCCCGAACTCCTGAAATAAATCTCGGTCATCCAAATCAAGAGGACACGCGTCGCCATATCTCACGCTTCGGAAATTTGACACTTCAGAGGATTGTAAGAGCTATGCATTGAAAAGACCCGAAGCTCGAAATCCCAAAGTAATTGTGAGTTGTTGATCTTCGCAGCAGGAAGCAGGGTCCATCGAAGAGCGACGCATGGAAACAAAAGTTAGGCTTTCCCAGATCGTAGATCGCGATCAGATCAACGGCTCGCATGTATTTGGCATGTCAAAATTGCGCTAGGATTAGTGGCTAGGAAGAAGCCCCGGAGTTTCATATCAAGCACCACGCATCCTTCTCCATCGGATGATCATGATTTACTTTCGAACTTCATGAGTTTTTCCTTCGGGAGTTTCTTCTTCCCCATTTCCATTTTTCTCCAAAGTAATTTCTCTCGAAGTCCACAGATCTATGTTGTGTGTTCTCCTCAGATCAATGGTTGTGGTTCTTTTCCAAGCTTTAGCATTCATTTCAGGTCGCCACATCACTTAGGGCCCTTATTACTCCTGGAAATATAAAATATCTACATGTTTCCCCCCTGAGTTCCAAGCGTCAAAGACACGTGGCATCCATCTAGCCCTGACACATGGCACTCATTTCAAGCATTTTTGGACATGTCTTCAGCCTATTTTTGAGTGACACATGTCACCCCTCCATTCGCGACATGTCATCATAGTGACGTCAGGTCGCCCCATCAACTGCGGGAGATCATCCTTCGGGAGGAGTCCTTGTTCAAGAGCCAATATTAGCGCCTTCTCCATGCGCGATTTTAATGGATTCCAGAATTGGTGGACGGATAAACTTTAGCGATGGTGATAAATTTAGCAGGTGCACCCAGATCGTAGATCGCGATCAGATCAACGGCCACGTTTCATTGCAGGGACGCAACATGCTCGAACGATAAAATTATTGAGGGGTCCCGCAATTGAAACCATGGTATAGCAAAAGAGATGTATGGCGGGAGGTGGTGGATTGCGGGCTTAAAAGCGGTGTGAATCCAAACCGCCTTTTATGGCTCCACAATCACATTCTTATATAGCATCAAATCCAAGAGCAGCACGTGGAATCCCCCTAGGTGTTAAACCTCATCCCGATCCCGATGAGAGATCATTTAATGAAGAAGGAGTGGTGGTTGAAACCTCGACTCACTCCATAAATAGAAGGCGTGGAGGATCTGTCCATGGAGACAGAACTGTCAGCCCGAGGTACCACGATGGACGAGTTTTCTTGCAAAACTATGCTGAGTTGAGTTTGCGTCTGACATGAGGATACGTGCATAGTCTGACAGAAGGATGCACAAATGTAAAGCCTTGAATGGGTGGTCAGGTCACACTCCTGGTAGTTGTGGACCGATCATAGTATAAAAGGATGAGTTCAATATTTTTTTAGGGTCGTCAACTGGTTAGGTCGAGCTCCCTACTGTGTATTTTGATGCCAGAACTTTTCTCTGGTTATGTATCAAATTTGAGACTTTCGCATTAATAGAAGTCATTTTCTTTCATCTCTTTGTTTAAATTGTTCTAAAACACTCAGGCGTGGAGGATCGAGTCGAGGGTTGTGGTTCTATTGTAATGTAGGTTTGATTACAGTAGTGTTGTGACCAATTTTAATCAGCTTCCTTGTTACCTTATTTCCCCTTATGTTGAAAGGCTCGGGCATGGAGGATCCAGTCGAGCTATTGTAGTTGCATGATAATGTAGGTTTGATTATTATGTTGCTATGACATACTTTAGTTTATAAAACTTGATTTCAAGAGTGCTCTTGAGCCTGAGTTTTTCTTCACCAATCTTCTTGAAAGTCGGATGCCCATGGCATTCTTGTTCACCTCTCTTACTAAGTCTTCCTCCTACTCACACTTAAACTCAAATCACTGACTGAATTTAATGAGGACCTCACTTCCCTGTGCATTTCTTGTCTAGTTTTAGTGTTAAAATCATTCTTGTACTGAGTTTCGTCCATTTGACCTCCAATCATAAAACCAACATCCACCAAACATTCTGATGGGTACTGGGCTTATCCTCTTACAGTCAGAGGATGACTCTCAGTGCTAACAATATGCATAATCAAAAGTCTGTGTGTAGCTTCCATGGGTATATTTCACAGCCTACATACATCTCTATTCTAAAATTAGTCAACTCATTATTGTTTAAAATCATTCTCATGTGATCCTCGAGGCATAATCATTTGCCTCTTATCTTGACAACGGACCATCCTTTCTCATTTACTCTTTAATTTATTTATACCCATCTTTCCTAAGGGAATGGAGCGCATTCCCATTAAGCTATCATTCAAAATAGAACTTTCATGACTCTTTAAAAATGGAGTCAACCATGCATCCATGGTATTCACTTAATCTTAGCAAGTGCAATTCTTGCCTTACATATCACTCATCAAGGAAGCCATACTTTGCCTTTAATATACATATATCCTTACATCATACATGTGCATCACTTTCACATTTAATATCATTCATACCTAACTGGTATTATTATCAGAATTCATATCAAGAAGCTTCACAATGCATTAAATCCATGCATTCAAGCATAAACACACACAAACCTAACCAAGCATGCATCATGCAAGCTCATTTCTTGCACCCTTTCCATGTCATGCATGCACATGGGCATCTCATACTTCCAGATCCTCCTCCAAGGATATTGCTGCCATCCTTATGGAAATCCACATAGGAACACTCAACACTGAGTTTCCCTCTCATTTGGGAGCTTGCAGTCATTTACACGACATCCATAGGGAGATTGAATAAGACATAGTCATAACTATGTTCCCTTTTGATACAATAACATCTAGCCAGAAAACACTCTTGCCTCAACCTCCAACTTATAAATACATTCTAGGAAATTGTTACCATGCCCAAGGTAACAAAATCAGCCAAACTAGCTTCCAACTATATCTATATGGCTACCATCCACCACTGGATGTCAATCTAACCCATTGGGTTTCTAGAAGTGCCACAACACTTCCTTTACCACATACAGGATCAACATTTAGTCAACCATTTTATCTTAATTTTAACAATTTAATATCTAATACCATTTGAACTATTTGCTTAAAGCCCAAATGCAATTTCGAATTATGTTACTTACTAAGTATCCTAGTTCAGAAATCTAGAGTATCTTTAGGTCAAGATTGATCTTGACCATTACACCTAGAATTCTTCCTTATGTTCAGCACAGTCAGGGACAGAGGCCACTCTCCTCCTCCCACAAGAA
>ML778180.1:499236-515971 GCA_009831015.1 Picea engelmannii | reverse complement strand
GGTTGTATATTTCTCTTTCAGTTAGTGCAATATATGAATATGTCCCTTTCCCATAATGATGATGTCATCTTGTTACATGATTCCTTGATCACATGTATAGACTAGGTATTGAATATATTAATGCATTTTGTTGTGATTGGTTTGTGTTTTTGTGATTGGAACGACACAAGAGCATCGGAGCAGAGAAAGGAACAACAGAGATTAAAGGAGAGCGTTCATAAGGTATGTTCACTATCCATTTCTCTTAGTTCATTCAATATTTAGATCTAGGGAAAGAGTAGTATTCTGTTACGGTTTGTTCCAGATCCAGGTGGATCTGGGGAGATTGGTCTGTGTCCGCACTCACGAATTTATCCATAAACAATCACCGAAGAGGGACTTTGGCCTTACAACTTGTAAAGGAGAGACATCATTACATCGAGAAGAATAAAGCGGTCAGGCTTTGGAGCATGGCCCGAAGAGGTATCCCACTACAAGGGTGAACTCTGTTATCAAGTGAAGTGTCTTATCCATTATGTGTATTATGTTCATATGTTGTTTTTCCATGAATTTCTGCACATAGGATGTTAAAGGCAAGCATGACATATTGCACATAAGGAAGACTAAAGAGGTTTTCATTCACTTCGAATTCAAGCACATAAGTCTTCAACTTTACCTTTTATTGCAAATCGCTCAAGTAAAACGATCTATTAATGACCCTTTTGAAGGAGTGATAGAACAACCAATTATTGGAAACTTATCGCTCCCGGGTTCAGATCACACACTTAGAAGATTATGTTTCATATCTTCTACTAGTAGAAAATTTTCTTCCTTTGTATTCTTGTTCCCAATTCTGACTGTGCCTTTTCCAATAATTTTGGATGAATCATTATTTCCGAAAGAGACTGATTCATCTCTTTCATTTTGTAATGTAAGAAACCTGTCTCTATCACCTGTCATGTGTTTTGAACACCCATTGTCAACATACCAGCCATATTTCTTCTGCTTAGCTTGTAGAGCGAGTGTGCATTCTTCATTGCTATATTGATCCTGCTTTCTTATCCATGTCCTTTTATGAGGTTCTTGTCTGTGACTGTTGTTATTATTTTTCGGTTCTCTAGGAGGGACTGTCATTCTGCAATCTTTGGCCATGTGTCCAAAATTGTTACATTTGTAACATTCCACTTCAGTGCTCAAAGATTCAAACCTGTTGTAACTTATTCTCTATGTTTCACTAGGCCTTCTTGGATAACCCCTTTGTGTATGACTTTCAAAGTTGTTTTTGTCCCTGTTGTTAGCTCTGCAATTCACAGCTTTATGTCCAAAATTATTACATGCATAACATAAACCAAAAAAGATAGTTTGATACCTTGGAGTTGAAGATCTTCTGAAAGGAGGTACTCTTATAAATTCTTCTTCTTCTTGAGGCCTATATGTCGGTTGTTGATTCTGAAATCTGAATATTCTCAATGGAGGAGTGTCCCTTTAATCGTCCTTGTAGATCTTCCTATCCCTCTTGATTGTTTCTGCAAAGCTTTTTGGATATGTTTCTTGCTCTGTTGTTTTGGAGCTTGATCCTTTTTCTGTCTGATTATATCCAAGTCTAGACTTGTCATGATGAGATTTTTTACTGCTGATAATGTCATCCAAAACTTTTGAGTTGTTCTGCATATTTTTCTTTTGAATATCCTTTCTTAATGTGACAATCTATGCTTCCAAATTTCCAATGATCTTGTCTTTTTATTCTATTTGTTCTTTGAGTGCTTCTTCAATTCTTTTATCTTCTTTTATTTGAACCTTCAAATTTGTGATCATTTGTTCTAGTTCTTGAGTGTCTTCTTTCTTTTCTATTTCTGCTTGTAGTTTCTTGTTTTTCTTCTTTTCTCTTCTGATAACTTCTATGGCACACATTAATTCCTCTCGGTAGTCAACTTCTACCTCTTCAATTTCTTCTTCGACTTATTCATATTCTTCTTTGGCTTCTTCATATTATTCTTCAGAGTCTTCTTTATTAGAGTTTTCTACTTCCATGAATAGAACTCTTTATGTCTCACTGTCACTGATTTCATCTTCATCTTATGATGAGATGTCTTCTTTGGTGCATAAGCTTTTATTGAAAACTTTATTTGTGGTTCTTTTACCTTTATATGTTTGTTTTCCTTTTGAGTAACCTTCATCATTTCTCTTCTTATAAGGACATTTGTTAGAAAAATGACCAATACCATCACAATTAAAACAAATTAAAGGAAGCTTACCTCTATACCTACCATCAGTTCCCTTGTTCAGCCTTTTCACAAAGTTGTCCACTTCTTCATCATCTTCCAAGATGTCATTGTTGTTGCTATGTTCTTCCTTTTGCTTTGACTTTTTGGATGCTTTGAAGGTTGCTTCTTTTATATCTTGATTTTCCTGTTCAGTTCTCATTTCATATGTTGTGAAGATTCCATGTAATTCATCCATGCTTATTGAGTTTAAATCTGATCTTTCTTCTAATGATGATATCTTAGGGTCAAGTCTCATAGGAAGAGATCTTAGTATTTTTTGAACAATTACAGATTCTTTGATTTATTCTCCCAATCTTATGATTTCATTTACTGTTTCATCAACTTGTAAAAAGTAAGCTGCAATATTCTGATCTTCCTTCATCTTAAGTTGTTCGAACTGACCTCTGTAAGTTTGAAGCTTTGCTACTTTGACTTTTGAATCCCCTTCATAAATATTTTGAAGTTTGTCCCAAATATCTTTAGCGGATTTACAATGTGCAACTTTAGTGAATATTGTTTCACTAAGACCATTCAGAAGTGCATTTTTGGCTTTGGAATTATTCTGACCGAGTTTCATTGCTTTGTCATTTGTTGGTGGAATTGCTCGTGTTGTGTATCCATCTACAATTGATTTCCAAATTTCAAATCCTTGTGCATGTATATATGTTTTCATCCTTATGCTCCAAAATGCATACTTCTATCCATTGAACTGTGGTATTCCATTTTTATACAAGTTGTTTCTCTCCATGATCTACCTTTTAGTGGCTAAACTGATTCTGAAGGAACCAGCTCTGATACCAATTATTAGATTACTGAGAGGGGGGGTGAATCAGTAATAGAGAAATTTAATCATTTTTAAGTATATAATCCAAGTGTTATATCAATGTAGCATTATCATCCAATAAATGCAGAGTAAATAAGAAATGAACAAATGAGAAATCATACGCATGCACAGTACACCAGTGTTTACGTGGAAACCCAAAGTGGGAGAAAACCACATAATGTTTTTTATTATATGTCTTGAAGAATTACATTCATTGGAAGCACCAACTTCCTTTATTTTTCAGCTGCAACTGGAAGGAGGCTCCAACCCCCTTGATTCTCAGGCTACAACCTGAGGGAACCTCCAACTCCCCTATTCTCTAGCTATAACCAGAAGAAGGCTACAACCCCCTATGTTCTCTAGATAACCAGAAGGTGGCTACAACCACCCGTCCTTGCCCCGTCCAACCGCCATGAAGTAGAAGTAGAATGATGGAACCAATGTCACACTATCACTGTGACATATACTGATGTAAAAATGTACCAATAAACCTGAACCATGCATCAACTTGTACCTCAACCTGTAATCAACTTGTACCATAAACAAGTGCATCAACCATGCACCAACCTGTACCAAACAACCTGTAATCAACCTGTACCATAAACAAGTGCATCCAACCATGTACCAAGTATGTACCAATCATGTGTCAACTACTCATCAACTATGATTCATCAATATGTACCAACATCACCAACTATACACCTCATGTATGTGCCAAATCATCAACTACTTGTCTCAACCATGTACCCAACATGTACCTTAACCAAAATCCCTCATCAATTTCATCATCCAAATATAATTTGTAACTCTGTAATAGACCTGGTGTATATGATCACATACCTACAAAACTTCCTTAACTTTCACAACAAGAGACTAGCATTTTCATCAAACTTTTCTTTAGTCTCACATGACTAGTTTATGATTATTCAACAACCCTAACTTGAAATAATCATAACTATGTATCTGTAATGAATAAAGATCTAAAAATAGTACACAATGTTCTTTAGTTTGTTTTATGCAATTCCTCCAGGTGTCACTACTTTGAACCTCACAGAAAAGGAGTTATAGCAAAAATGGCATACCTTGTTGAATTCTGGCTTATTCTAGAGAGTGACCTTGTAGAGCATGCCCCGCACGAAATATTTGTTGAATGGATCTTAGAAAGCATCATTAAAATAATTCATCCTCCCTTGAATTCCGACCTTATTTTCTTCACCTTCCCTCTGAAATTTGGCTTATATATCCTTTGGTTACCTTAGTCACCTATAGATATTCAATATGTTCAAGTGTGATGTAAAATGAGAGAGCCTTGCCTCATATTTATACTCTCCAAGTAGCTTCCTTAGAAGCATCTTCTAGGTCACTTTTCCCACTTTCCTTATTTTAGGGTTAACCCACTTCTAATTTCTCCATTAAACTTATTATTTAAATAATTTCTTTTGTATTCACTTTGAATTATAGTACAATCATCACTTCACTTTATTATAATAATAATAATAATAATAATCCATTTTTAAGGTCACGGCCAAGCCAGCACACCAAATTGGTGTATGAGACCCCCTTGTTTCTGGGACAAGGGACCCCCCTCCGCCCAACGATTTGACTGGTAAAGTCTACGAAGGTATACATACCCTACCCCCCTCTGGATTTGAACTTGTGACCTCTTAAGAGGAAACACATGTTATTAACCATTATTTCCCTTCTAAAATCTCGTAAACCACTTTGACTACTTTGACCTTTTGGGGCTTCTAGATGACATATGAGGGTCCTCCAACTTTGTAAGGCCATAACCCTCAAACCGTGAGGAGTTATATGTTGTTCCACATACCACCAGAAATGGCATGACATGTACTATCCATCTAGAATAGTATTACCTGCAAATATATCAAAACTCATACCATTATCCATCAAACAAACTTGGGTCCATTACCCAAACCTGGGTTCTCCAACTTCTCGTGGCCATAACTCTCTAACCGTGAGGAGTTATGTGACGTTCTACATACCACTAGAAATGGAATGACATGTACTATCCATATAGAATAGTATTACCTTCAAATGTATTAAAACTCATACCATTATACATGAAACAACCTTGCGTCCATTACCCAAACCTTTTTGCTACCATAATTCACTACCAGACTTTCTTCAAGGGTTGACATCAATGACAACCAACCTTAATCAACAATTACCCCTTAAATTCCTCCAGAAATATTTTCATACGACTCGTGCATGAGCCCAAGCAAGCCAAGTGTTGTTTTCATGCTTTGATACCGATTTGTAACACACCAATGGCAGGGCGTCAAAATTTCTCTCTTCTTAGGAGAATCAAAACCCCCATTAAGGGTCTCTATTCCATTCTTCTCTTCCAGAGCTTTCCAGCCACGGTCTCCATGATCCAAACCGAGCTTAGAGATGGAAGATATCCTCTCCCAAGTTCTTCGAGTTCTTCCATCCATATATACTCACATATCACCATGGGCTATGACCAGACGCCAAGACAACCACCACATGAATCCTCCAGAGTGGAAAATATCTGAAGTTCACAATCCAATGTTGCATGTCCTCAGATATTTTGACAGCCCTAATTCACTTCAAGACTTCAACATTCGGGAGTTTTGAATGCTCCAAAGTATTTTCTCCCTGAAGTACTGCGTACCCGGAGTTACAAATCGAGTGCCATGCGTCCCTTTTGATCGACAATTCTAATCTACTTCGGGACTTCAGAGTTCAGGATTTTCGAACACTCCAATGCCTTTTTCCTCCAAATTAATATGTACCCGGAGTTACAGATCGAGCATCATATGTCTTACCCGATCAACGACTGTGATCTACTTTGAGACTTCAGCGTTCGAGAGTTTTGAACACTCCAACACATTTTTCCTCTGAAATACTTTGTACCTAGAGTTGTAGATCGAGCGCCACGTGTCTTCCCCGATCAACGGTTGTGATCTACTTCGGGACTTCGATGTTTGGGAGTTTTGAATAGTCCAATGCCTTTTTCCTCCGAAGTACTTCATACCCGGAGTTACATATCGAGCACTATGCATCTTCCTCAATCAACGGATGTGATCTACTTCGAGACTTCGGCGTTTGGGAGTTTCAAACACTCCAATGCCTTTTTCCTCCAAAGTACTTTGTACCCGAAGTCACATATTGAGAGCCACGTGTCTTCCCTGATCAACGATCGATATCTGTCCTTTTCCCCGCTTCGGGCAGCTTATGATCAACGCTCCTCCACGTTCTTTCTTTCGGAGTAAATCTCGAGCCCCCACGTGTTTCGACAACGGATGATTAGTATGATTCCTTACCTTTGGAGCTTCGGACGACTTTTATTCAATGCTCGACTTCCTTTCCTCCAGAGTTCACACTTCCGGACTCTGCGATCTGCTGACCCATGTCCCTCTCAGGTCGACGGTCATGATTTACTTCGGCAGATCAGGCTTCGAGAGTTCTTAACTCGCTTGACCCCATTTTCTTCCGAAGTGGCTATCTTCTGAAATAGAAGATCTCTTGACACATATCCTCAGCTGATGGATGGATTAGATGAACTCCAGCTCTCTAGCCTTTGGGAGTTCTCGTTCAACACACTCCTATTTTCTCTCAGAGTTGGTCAGCGTCAGGCTGACCATAGCCTAAATCTGATGGTCTGAGGGTATCTACATGACCCCAGAGATCTATGGCTCGTAACTTTCATTCAAGGGTCCCTTATGTCCCAGTGTGGGCCACTCCGAAAGGGACACCTGGAAACATTGTTACTCGACACATGGGCCCCAATAGGATCTCGACGTTAATACACGTGTCCCCATGATCGAATAGCCATGAGGGATCTCGAACGATCCTTAGATCCACGGTCCACGTTGACTTCGGGACTTTGAGACTTCGGGAGTTTTGGTGTTACCAAAAATTTGTCCTTCCGAAGTGGTCAACATTGGGCTCACTATATCATAGATCCAATGGATGGGATAGTCCTCGGGAATCCTTAGATATATGATCCAGATTAACTTCAGAACTTCAGGGGAATTCACCTCCCTCATGGAGAATATGCTCAATTCGTCAGACCCGCGAAGTCTGAAGGGTTCTAAGGGTTAACACCCGTGTTCTTTCTCCAGATCCGACGATCGTGAAGAACTTGGGCTTCTCTTGAACTAATCTCATCCATCTGTCTTCCAAACAAAAGGATCTCTCCTTTCAAAAATTAAATCTCGCTATCCTACCTGAGCTTTATCAGCTCCTTAAGTACTTAAGTATTTTGCGCTAATTATCCTGAACTTAACACTTAGAGAAATCTTCCACGCATCCCTTGCGCTCATTTATCAACTCTAGAATTAAAGTAGGTTCTCGATGTCTGCCCACCTCACAGAGACTCTATGCATACATGCACTACCTCTCTTGAGCTTAACCACCTCCTTCCTTCAGAATGACTGGGAGTGTCGGCATGCACACGTGAGGCTATGCCCAAAGTCAACAAATTCACAGTTCATTTATTTTAACTTGATCCACCATAGGGATTAGGTATTTACATGTATAGAACAGAGAATTCCTCATTTTTCTAAATACACAATTAGTCATAATTGAAGGGATACAGTATAACCATTAAGCAAACATGCCCATTCGTGGAACATTCATAGGATATCCAAATTCAATTCACATTTACCACTTAAATACACAGGATTATGAGAATACTTATCTGTTACAGGTTGTAGCCAACTAACTGATTGTGGGTGTTTGTCCTTCCACCCAACCATGGGCTCAGAGGCATTCATTCTTAGCGCTCTTTCCACTCCCATGCCAATCCATGATATCACCAGGGAATTTATGCCAATTCTCATCGATCCTTTCTCTTTTTCATCTTCTGCGAGGTTTAACAGATGTTTCCTCGGAATTAATCTTGTGGCCTTCTGCTCAGGTCTCGTTCTCTGCATACTCTCATATATCTCTCTCTCTGTCATGGCCTTGACGAGGTTTATCATATGATTTCTCCACATCAAGCTCATGGCCTTCGACTCCTTCTCTACTGGAATGTTCCTCGCATTCTCCACTCTTCTCTTCATATCCTCTTGCATGCCTTGCATTCACATCCCTCCTATCATGTTCCTTCTGTCAGAAGGAAACCCCGGGTTCGTTCTAGGTCTTTAGGACCCTGTGGTACTTCAGGATAACCTTCTGTAGCTAGACCATGCTTCCATTCATGGGGGTGGTTGAGGTTTCAACCACTGGTGCTTTTGTTATTAATTTTTCTCTTATCGCTTTTTTTATGGCTAGTACTTTCAAGGCTTCACCCCACAGTTAGTTATTTGGCAATTAAACAATAATATATTTACATTGTTCCCATGCCACGACATGGTAATCCTAATTAATGATTAATTACAAGTGTGGGGAAATAGGGGTTTTACATCAGTTTAATATTATGAGGCTCTTGGTGCAGTATACACAGAAAAAGGATTCTCACCACTATTAGGCAGTTTAATATAGAAAATAAGCTAAGGATTATTGCAAGCATAAACCAAAAGAAAGCATAAAAATATGGAATCATAGTGTTCTTGACCCCCAACCCAGCTAGTGGTACCTCATGGAATAAGACCTCTGAGATTCAAACTCATAATTCTACTACCTAGTTGTGTTTACCAAGTGGGGCTCTGAGTAGGGTGATTTCGTAGCACACGTGATA
Source organism: Picea engelmannii (assembly GCA_009831015.1). Taxonomy (NCBI): domain Eukaryota; kingdom Viridiplantae; phylum Streptophyta; class Pinopsida; order Pinales; family Pinaceae; genus Picea; species Picea engelmannii. Next base: position 507,237 of record ML778180.1, on the reverse strand, counting down.
TAAATAACACTTAAAACAAGGCTACTCAATCTATTATTAACACACTGCAAAAGATAATTATATATTCTAGTCAAATGCTAAAATATAAATCTGTATAAAGAAAGGACCAATAGTCTCCCAATTCCTACTTAGTTAGTGGCACAGAGAATGTTATAGCTATTGAAAAATATATCCAAACATGACATTTAACTTTAGCATACTTAAGTAGCAATGAGAAACATATAGGTCCAATAAATCCTAACTTTTCCACACTTTATCCACCATTTGGTAGCACATTTATAGGTGGTTATTTAGTAGCACACTCCACAGGTAACCACTCAACGACGTATAGAGGACATAGTGCAATTAACTACAACTATGTATAACCATAAACTAATAATCAGCAAACTAATTACATGCATAAAAATTAAAAAAAAAACAGCATAGTGCCTTACCTTGAGTGGGCCCCCTCAAGGCTCGACTTGTGTCTGAAATTACAGGATCACCAGAATAGATTTATAGCATAAACCAACAATGTATTAATTTTGTAAACAAATATTACGTAGTCCAAGTCACGCACACCAAAAGCATAGCTTTCTCTCATGAGCGCTTACTTGTATATATACAAAAACGGCGACTTTCCCGCTCCAAATATGGAGCGACAAGCACCCTAATATACTACTAATAGTTTAAACAAAATCCATATATGGTGTTAATCAGTTTAAACAAAATATGTGATCCATCTCCATTGATTGGCTCATTTGTACGATCCACACAATCAACCAATATAAGCGTTGATTCATTTGTAAGTCCATGGGATGCTTCCAAAATCTTCTCGGTTATGTCATTTAGTGGGAACTGCAATCTGTTACACTATTGAAGCACATGCAGGGGTGCCCACGTCATCCTAGGAATATGTCATATGCTGGAATTATTCCACATGCTGGAATATTCCACATTTCGTATGTTGGGTCATTTATATGTTGCGGTTTTCTTTTATATTAGACTTTACATCTTCTCCATATAGCCTTTTTAGCTCTACAATCTTCATTTTATGACTCGGGAGTATGACTACTAACCTGGAATTTATTATTGGCTAGCAACGTTAGATATTTAAGCAGTTTTGAGATGTTACAAGAATGATTTCATAGCAAGTTGTTATAGGCTTGATTATGTAGCAGGATGATTTGAAAAGATGAGAACTCCATAGTTACAGCAACAATCGCAATGAATTAAATATGTGGCAAGGGATGTGCAACAACCATGATTTGAAGAATATGTGGACCTTTAAAGCAAAACCTTGTAACAACTTGTCCACACTTGTCCACACATGAGTTGTCACTTTAAAAGTAAATACAGAACACACTACCTTCCTTTATTTTAATCATAAATCCAATGAAATATTAAGAAATGCAATTGGAAAATCACCTCGAGCCTAAATCCCACATATGGGCATTAAAATGGGCTAATATAGGATTATGAGTAAACAAAAAGGGTTTAATAATAAGGAAAATAAGTTGTCAAAAGATGATAATTTTGTGGCTCATCATGTTGGAAAATGTGAAGGTGGGAATACATGTTTATTATAGCATCTTCTAGCTCTGTCCTAACCTTTTCCACACTGGCCTTGAAGCTTTGCAGGCTACCCTCATCGATCTTTACTTGTTGGAGCTTCTCTTCTAGTTCCCTAATCCTTGATTCTTTTTCCAAGTTTTTCTAGTGTAATTTGCAGACATTATCTTATGTGGCATTCATGAAATCATAGTCAACATAAGCTATGGTGACTAGGTCTTCATTGACATTTCCTATTATGGGGTTTTGCGTTAGAAATGAGATTGGATTTTCCCCAGTCGTTGGCACTTTATTCACCTTTTCTTGCACAATTTTGCCCAATACTTTGTCGTATGTGATTTGTTTTAGGTTGGGTACTTCACTGGGTTTGAATGGAGTACAAATTCCCAAACCTAACCCGTTGAACATTGTATATCCACTAACACCTATTATTGATATCGTTGGGATATTGGTTTCCATCGCTTGAGCATCATCATTTCTTGTTTTAGCATCCTTCTTTTGTCGTTCTTCTTCAGTTGCTTTGTCAGCCACTTATTTAGCTTCCTTTTATGTTGCCTCTTTCATTGTTGTTGCATCTATTGTTGCATTCTCGATTGTTTCTTTTTGTTCAGATTCCTTCTGTGTGGATGTCTTTTCTCTTTCTTCTACAACATCTTTTGTTGCATCGGCTTTGGCTTTGGCTTCTTCTGCAATATTTCTCTTCTTTTCAACAGCGTCATTATTTTTCGTATGGACCTTTTCCTTTTTCCTCCTCTTCTTATCTGCTATCGTTTCTTCTTCCTTAGTATATCCCAAATGCATAGATGTGGTTGCAACAGATCCTTTTTCCATTACTTCTTATTCTTCCTTCTTTCTGGCCTCTTCTCTTGGGATTTATTCATTTGTGATCCTCCTTATGGGATTTCCTCATCTCTTGAATACAACTTCATCAAAATTCCTTGTGTTACAATTTATTTCTTATTCTTCCCAAACCTCTGATATGTACTCCCAAGGCACTCCTAGCCTGTTGAAATTCTCTTTGACGACCTTCTTCAGGTCGTGCCTCTCGAACCTTTCTTCTCCAAAGTTGTATGATAATAGTACATCCACTTCTTCCTGGGTCGGTTTTATGTTTGCAAAGAAGTAGGCGTCGATGTATAGTGGGATTAGTGGCCATATAGCTTTCTTATATCTGTAAAGCAGTCCCCCAACTCTATTGATCATTGTTTAATAAGCTACTTCCTAGAGTACTAGTTTGTTTGGTACAAACTAAGGGAGAAGATGGAGGGATTTCATAGCACTATACACCCTGATATAAGTGTCATGTTCTATCAAGTACCAATCTCCAATCCTATTGATGACAACTATTTCTTTATCATTCATACATGGGGTTGGCATGCAAAATATGAACTTGTACAATAGAGCCAGGAAGTGCTCACGGATCTTCTGGTACTTTTTTTTGTACTTGTGTTCCCAAATCACTTTGCAATATATATGAATGGTTGTGTCTATTGGCTTCCATTCCCAACCCGTCTTTGGGTATTGGTGAGCCAATCACATGATGTCTATGAGGTACGATGACATATGGAATCTTGGGAAGGTCTCGGGTTGGGATTCTACGACTGTTGTGATGGATTTCATTAGGTTTACTGATAGGATATTGTCCCAGTTGAACAATAATACTTTGTATGCACAGTAGTAAATTAATGACATGTATGATAGGGGAAATTTAGGGGCATCTTGCTCCCCATACATCCTACATAACATTGCCACCATGTATTGATAAGGTTTTCTAAATGTGGTTGTGGGATATCCACCGGTGGGTCTAAGTTTGAACTACATATCTAGTTTGTACCAGATTCGACATAGATCCTTAGTTGTGTGCTTGAATTCACCAAGAAGTTCATTGTATATATTCTTGGTCCCCTTCTCCATATGACACCATTTTTCTAGGTCTTCAGGCTAAAATGAAGCAATGGGTTCTCCCCTAGTGTTGCAGATATACTTATTCCCCAAATCTACCTACTTTAGTATCTAGGAGATGGCGTCAGTGCATGGAAATACAACAGAGCGGGTTTCTACTCTATAAATTCCAAACTTTATGATGTTCTTAAAAATCTTGAGTTCATCCTGGTCCTCTGTATCAGTGGTAATTTTTTTCTTTTTTAACATCTTATAGATGTCACCCCATCTAAGTGCATCTTCTCCCTTTTCGAGGAATCCATAGGTATCATTGTACACTTCCTTGGAAATGTTTGTACCATATTCGATCTTACGGCCACTCCCAGAGGCCTCGGTGACAAGTTCCTTGTTGGTTTTCTTCTTCCTCAAAGACATGTTTGAATCTACAAAGCAAAGATGAGATCAGTGGAAAGGCACGGGTATTGCATGGAGTCTATTGAGTAGCTTGGTCCTAAGGAAAATGACACTAAGGGTGAGAAAAGTTATGGATTTTCGTTGTAGACTACCAATATTTAACACGTATTTTAAACAAAATAAAAACCTAACCCTAAAACTAAACTTAAAAACGTATAAGCAGAATGTTGCTAAGCGAATTAGGGCTTACCTAGATGTGCCACATCTGAGGTAGTAATCGGTTGAGGGTGAAGACCATTTGGTCTCATTCATTTGTTTCTCGGTGCTCTCTCCTTCTCTTGGGTTCTCGATAACAATGGTCAAAAGGAAAGAAGTTGAGAGAGCTTTTATAGTATTAGGCGACATTCATGCAACCATTAATGTACATTTCTACTAGAAGAATATAAGGGAAGTCCTTACGTATACATCAGCATACTTTGTTTCAAAGTATTTGGTGTATACTGAATGACTCAACGCGGAGTATATAGGTAGTCGTGAAGGTTAAGAAAGGAACTCCTCTGGTTTGACCTGAGGATTTTATACAAACTCCTCCGGACAAACTGGAGGAGTTTACATGAAGTCATCTGGTGGTGTTTCGGAGAAAATGTACGGAGTTACCCGATGGTTACCGGGGTTTTTGGAGATAACTCCTCCGGCATACACTGGAGGAATTTGTGGTAAGTCCTCTGATGAACACCGGAGTAGTTTGTACAAACTTCATTGAATCGTCAAAGACTCATTTTTTAAAGCAACTCAAGTGGCTCAAAATTTTTCTAAGTGAAAATCCAAAATCGCAATCTCGACTAAACCCAAAAGGAGATAGCTTGCTTAGAGTGAGAGATAACTCGTTAAAAAAAAACCCAAGTCAAGAAGCTTTCAAAGGAAAACAAAAGGGGACTCAATTTTCTTGGAGGGACTTTGCAATCAATTTACAATAAAATGAAGGGGTTTTGGTGCCTAGCACAACACTAGGGTAAATAAAAAGGTATATAGACATTGGATACATTGGTTCAATAAAATCTAGGTCTGCTATGTGCAACATGTTAGGAATCCAGATACTAGCAGCCTATGTTTGCAAATGGAAATGCATGCACATTGTTGTCCATCATTATCCATAGTGAGGTGCAATGATTCGCTAGCAATCATTTCACATACCAAATGCCAAAACACTACACTCCAAAGATTCAAGATTCAATAATACCATTCTTAACGTTGCACACACGTTTGTTCTGATTTTGTGTTTGGCATAGCATGAGTGTCCAATATTCAATTTGCAAATTGATGGATTACAGTATTACAGTGTTAGATTTCTTTTGGCTTACATAGGGAATGCCTAGACATGTCCAAAATGGTTGATAGAGATTGGAGAAGATGATTATGCTATCGGTTTCATTATGTATTACAGTTTGGAAACACACTTTCTCAGTCAATATCATCAATAGCCTCTTCGAAGAGGCCCATCAAATATGGAATTGTTATCATTTGGGGCTGCACTTAAGAAACAACACAAACAAGCCCCAAATGGACATAAGGTTTATTGCTAAATGTTCCATCAACCTCTCTTTTTAGAGTTAGTTCATTCTAACTCCAAGGAACTACCCTTTGATAATTAGATCTAACTTTGGACAAATTTGTCACTAAAACAAGTCAAATCTGAAATGAATGCTTGTTCGTTTTTTCCCTAAAAAAATGAGATTTGTCATATTATTCTTTTATACCATCAAAACACACTTACAATTCTACAAACAAAATTCACAAATGTGCAATGTTATTACCCTAATAATGGTTGTTTTAGCATTATAACAGCAAGAAAACAATCGGATTTTTATATGGAGTTTGGTCAATCAATGCTTTATCCATTGGATTATCAAATTGTGGAAAAGGAAAGAAAAATCGTGAAGTGAAATATCAAATCTTGTTGATTGAAGAGAAAAATCTCAATTATATTCTTGAATAAGTGAGACAAGTTTAACCATTGAATTCTCACACATAGAAACTTGGATCTGCCACCAAAGAATCTGGTTTTTTTTCAATTATATTTGAACAAAGGTGATCAACAATGTTTGTACAAATACATCAAAAAGTAAAATTGTCTTCAATGAATTTAGAAAGGCCTTATAGCATGTCTCCAAAGCCCAAATATGATTTAGGATATCTTATGATGATTTGTTATATTATTTAGTTTGTCACTACCAATTTATGGCCACCATGTGATAGACGTGGACTGATTGCATAACCATGGAAATGGATTTTAGGCTTGCTCTTAAGTAATTATTCATAGAACTTCTTTCATGTATGTATGTAATAAAATGGGTAGACTTTGGTCAAGTTATAAATACAATATGTGTGCAATATTGTCAAAAAGAATTTTGGTGAAGAAAGTGCTTACTCTTGGATCCAAGAAACCATCATAAAGGAATTTTTATTTTAGAAGCTGCAATTGTTAGTAGCACTTAATCTCCCATATGTTATTGCAAAGCATTTGTTCCATCCATTATGAGCATTTCACCAGATGATAAGCTTGGATATTTAAGATTGTTCTTGCAACAACATGTCTATAACTTTTTCACCTATAGGACCCTTGGTTTTGATGATGGAATTCATTGAGGTAGGAAGAAAATGTGGACACCCTAAAGTTGTGATAGAGGATATGCCTAATGACAATGAAGCCCTAACATTTGAATAATGAGGCCATTCCAACAGATATTTTACACCAAAGTTATTTTGTATAGTGGTTTAGACATTGTTGGGTTTCAAGGTCATGGTTGTCATCATAAATGTAGAAATTTTGGGGGGCTATAATCAGCAGTCATATCAGCCCAATAAACTAGATCAATTGCAACAACTATGAGCCATCCCTTGAAAAAAAATTCTAGTAGAACTAGTAGTAAAACACATTAATGGATCATTGTAGCTCATTGAATATACCTTCTTACCCAGAGCTTGCTTCATAACAACAAGGTATGCCTCTGAGGAGCAGTTCAAAAAGGAATATGGTGTTTCTTTCTTATGTTGGTACTATTGTTAACTCTTATTTCATTCACCTGAAATATGTGACCTCAGATTACCTTTACATCATGATTTTAGAATGGTATCCTTACATATACAAGCTACAAACTTCATGTAGAAGAAATCCATCCCAAGGGCACAAAAACCATGTCAAGTTTTGTCCAGATTTGTGCCCATTATTTTTCAACAGTTTTGAAAGACATTTTTCAATTATTTCAGGTGAACACAAACTTGAACTTGAACCCTGTGACTTTTGTAGATTACTTAATTCCAGCAGTAAACATGCCTATCGAGTTTTATATAGTGGTTATGAAGATATAGTTGTTTATCCTACTTACCACTTCTACTTTATCTTGCTAATTGTGGCTACTAACAAGTGAATAACAAGCACAGTACCTGTGAGAACACATATTCTACTATAGTATGTAGTGTGAAGAATTTAGTTGAACATTAATCATGATGTTTGTTATGGTGGTCTATATATATCAAAGCAAGTCTAGGGTATAATGACTTGTCTCAATTTAGGCAGTCCCCAAATTGGCTAGAAAGCCCACAAGTGAGTTCTTTCATGGTGTGAATGTTGATACTAGATTGAAACAATTGATACATCAAGCTAAACAATTCATATTAGAAACATTAGAATTAAGACCTTTTCATAGATGGACAAACTTCAAATCCATGATTCCTTTTGAGATGTTTTTCATATGGAACCATTGTTTTGTATGTATAGTTTGAGAGTCCATAGCTTTATATGATTTCTCACAAGATAATTATTGTTATCACTGAAATTTCGTCTGCACATGGCGACAAGAACTCCACATCATCTGCACACAGCGACAAGAACTCTACATCATCAAAATAGCAATGAATTCATTCATGGCACTGTTCACAGCATTCCAGAAGGGTCAGAAATTATACAAAAATTGAAAGACACTTCACATCAGTAAGGTGCGCGCGTATGCGGGGGATAAGAACGTGTTGTGCGCGCTTAAGCGCCCGATGCGCGACTGTCCACATAAAAAGCCGCGCATCTGCTAATACGGCACATTAAATGCTTAAGTCGGCCTCCCGACCGCCAATAGACCTTCGCCCGAGATGATTTGACAT
>ML778180.1:451860-488968 GCA_009831015.1 Picea engelmannii | reverse complement strand
GAATCATCTTGTACTTGAACATTTAAGTGGGGTAAAAGGAGGTTGCCCCCTCGAAGAGGCTTATTATCTGAAATTATCTCTTTTTCAAGGTGTTGAGTACTTTTCCTGAGTTTTTTCTATGCTATATTGATGTTTGGTTCTTAGCAAATTCTCAAACTTTGATTTAGCTACTAAAGTGGTTAGAGAGCATACATCCTAGTGATTATCTTGTGTTAACATATCTCAAGTTACTTTCTTGGAAACTACAAATTTGCAATAGCTCCATCTTTCACTTCCTTTAGTAGACTACATCTTAAAAAAAGTAGAAACTTTAGAACATATTCATAGTTGTTGCTTGCAATTTCTAATATTGAATAGCTAACTAGTTTTATTTTGTCAAAAATGCAAACTTTTGGTGAAGACTTATTTTTTTATCTAGTTTTAATATAGACTGAATCGAAGGTCAGTATTTACTTTTTACATAATCATGGTCAAGGTTTCCAAACTTGTTTAGGTCTCGATGTCCCATTGTGTTATGCTCGATCCAACCAAAGTTATTCCTTTGAGAAGATGACATTGAGGATGGAAAATATTGACACATAATCTTCTGAAAGTCACTAATGAGTCCTTGAATTGTTTTGGACTTAAATGCCACTGTGACTTTAGTCATCTCTCACAAAGATTAAGTAGCCCATTTATTCATAGAATATCTTCGAGTGTCCCTGACCAGTAATAATGTATGCGAGAAAAGTTGCTTATTTAAGTCTAAAATTGAATGGTTGAAGAGAAATTTTATTCGAGCATGTGTTCTCAGCATTTAGGTTGTTGGTCTCTAATGTGTTTTTCTTTCTTTATATTTATAATTTATATCTGTATTAATTCCCTACCAACGAATAAGTTCGGTTGGTATCTAAATGTTAATGATTAAGATGTATTATAAATTAGGGTATATTACAACATACTTAGATGTTGACTTATGATCTATGTTATCGCTAACTCAATCAGAATCATTGAAGCTCATGAGATCCAATGCACAACCTACTGCATAATGGATCCCATAACCTATGGTGCCCTGAAAATTTCTAAGGATGCACTTGAGAAGCCTTCCAGTGTAGCTCATGTGGCTTATGCATGTACCTAGAAAATTCCCCTACTACATATAAGAGAATTGGGCAGGTGTGGGTGAGATATAGAAGGCTCCCCACAAGTTGTTGATATAAGGTGTTGTCCACCAATAGTATATCCCTGCCATCCTCAAGATGTATCCTAGACAGAAAGGGTGCGGTTGTCGACTTGCAAACAATCATGTGGAATATAACCAAGATATCCATGACATACTTAGTTTGAGATAACTTGATTCTTGAAGAATCCTTTATGATTTCAAGACCAAGGAAATAGTGCAGTGAACCAATGTCCTTCATAGAGCACTTGTCGTGCAGAATTTATTTGACCAGAATAATTGTTGAGGAAAAAATTCATGTGATTAGGAGGTCACAACATAGAGAACTAATATCAACAAGGAGTATGAGGTTCTTAACATGTAGACCTTTGGATCTTATTTGCATCTAACATAATGTTGAGAAAGCAAGCAAGAATCAATCTTCACATACCATGCTCTAGGCACCTACTTGAGGCCATGGAGTGACTTTTTCAGTCAACATACTAAGGATGAGTTATGTATGAACCCATAGGGATACTCCATGTAAATATCCTTTGAGAAATCCCAATGAAGAAATCCATTCTTCGTTTCCATCTGGTGAACTTACAACCCCCTAGTTGCTACAATGGAAAAGGCCAATTAGATGGAGTCCATATTTTCTACAGGAGAAAAGGACTCATCATAGTCTATCACATGGATCTGTTGAAAACCTTTCACAACCAATATTACCTTGTACCCTCTCACCTATCCATACCTTCTTGGTATTGTAGACCCATCTACATCCGACAAGCTTCATATTTGAAGGAAGTAGAACTAGATCCCAAGTCTAGTTCTCGAGGAGAGAGTTGTACTCCTCCTGCATAGTGACTTCCTAGAAGGAACTCACTATAGCCTTTGCATAGGTCTATGGGTCTAAATATAGAACCATATAACAATGCATGGGCATCACTAGTTTGGTACTTTTGAGTGCATGAGGAGGATCCTCAAACTCGGACCTCGTCCTCCTTTGATCTATTGGATCCCCCAAAAGATCTCATGGTGCCTATAGGGTGGTATGTGCCCACTTGGGAATATGTGGTGGCTCATCATCTTCCAAATAAAATTTGGAACTCAAATTTGAACCATGATCTAAATAAGTGGACTCATCATCATTGATGTCTGGTCCAGGCAGTTGTACAGAGGTCTCTGCATGTGGCTCAAATGGTTCATGCAAGGGAGTTTTCTCAAACTAAACATTTTGCTCAATGATGAGTATGTCAGTAGAGGGATCAAGTAACATGTATCCTTTCACACCATCTGGATATCCCACAAATATGCATGTGGTACTCTACAAATATAATGATTTCCTCTTTTCAGAGGGTATGCAAGCTCATGATCGTGATCCAAGTATTCAAAAGTGGGTGACTTCTGATATGTTGTCTCTCCATGCCTCAAAGGCAGTTTGGTCCTTGACATATATGTGAGGATATTTGTTCTTAATGTGGTTAGCACAGTTAAGTGCCTCAACCCATAGCTTGGGTGGTAGAGACATTGCATGTAACATGCAAGTGGCCATCTCCTTGAGGGATCTATTCTTTTGCTTGGCTACTATGTTATACTGCGGAGTGCAAGGTATTGTGTGTTGCAGATGTATACCTACCTCTAAACAAAGATGTTGGACATATTGGTTCATATATCCTCCCCCCCCCCCCCCCCCATTATCTATGTGAAGGATTTTGATATTTCTCTTGGACTGAGTCTCTGCATGTGCTTGGAAGTATTTGATATGCTCAAAAACTTATGACTTCTTCCTGAGAAAATACACCCAAGTGTATCATGAGAAATCATCAATAAATGTAAGCATGTACCTCGCTTTTCTAATGGACGGATGAGGAAAGGGTCCCATCATATCATTGTGTATGAGCTCCAAAGGAGAGGAGGTCCTCCAAGTCTTCCCTTTCTCAAACTTCTCTTGACGATATTTTCCAAGAATGCATCCTTGAAAAACTCCTTTGGAAAAGTGTATGTTGGGAAAGTCAATGACCATTTCTATTTTCATAGTTGCTACATGTATTTGAAGTTTAGATGGCCAAATCTCTTGTGCCATAATCTACAAGTATCATAAACATGCGTCAGTATTAAAGTAACATCAAATTTAGTAATGAACTTACTGAAAGTATACAAACGATATTGATGATTTGCCTCACCAACAACAATCATGCAGTTATCATGCATATCATATATGGTTATGGAATCAGGTGTGAACTCCACCTTTTTGCCTGTACTAGGATGTGTTATCTGATAAACAAAGAGAAGATTTACAAAGAGTTTTGGAACATGCAACACATTCTCAAAACTTCCATGTTGGATTTCTACTCTCCCTTGGCCAATGACCTCAACTAGGGTATCATCTCCCATGAGGATGTGTTATGAGAAATCTTACCCTATGGACAGGTTAAGCTCCCCTTTGTACCAAGACCCCTTCTTTGGTGCAAAGACAAAAGTAAACAAATGGTTGTTACTTTCCTTATAGATCTGGTTCATTGACCTATAGAAAGAAGGAGAAAGAAACCCTTGTTTCCTAAAGTTTGTCCTTGTTGCTCCATCATTTTTCCTCGTTGTTCTAATTCCTTCAGCAATCAAAGAGACCTGCAAGAAAAAGGAAAACCTTTCTACTTCTACTAGATTTCATTAGATAAAAAATAGATCTATCTATACCCAATTTAACTTAAGCATAGACATTATTATGAACCCAATAGAGAAAGGAATGGGCCAAGTTAATATTGAATGGAAATCCAAAAGAAGGTATTTACAAATCACGTTGATGTCGTCACAATCTTCTCCAAGATCTCCTCATCCATCCCTTGCATGAAAGTATTGAGATCAAAATGTTGATGCTTCAATGGATTATTTCTCCCAGGATCAAAGGTTTGAAACCTAAAATCTTCCTCCTTTCACCTTGGAATTCCCTCATTAAATAGGATTTGGAGGCTTAACCACCATGGGGAAGATCACTCACTAGATCCACTAAATTGGGATCTCCAAGATTTTTAGGGAGAAAATATCTATTCATTTAGGTTTCTGTGGTGAGATATTTGTTCAAAATTTGTCGGAAGAACCACAGTGCTATTGATAGCTTGTCATCAACATTTCGGATCCACAATAGGATCCATCTTCAGGACAAAAAAGCCTGAAGATGGATTTTATGGAGAAAATACCTCTCGGGGATTTTAAGGAGTAAATATCTCTCAAGATCTATCAAATTGGGATATTGGTTTGAGAAATCTCTCAACCATCCATGAGATTCTCAACTTATCCTTGAGATTAGGAAACTAAATGTGAGGTGGATTCTCACACTAAATTAATTTCCTTTTTTATGAATAATAATGAATAATTCATATGCACATAGTATTCTGACCTTCATATGCTATATTTCTCCTCCACATTGACTAGGGATTGTGACAAATGTTTTTTCATGGTGTTAAGGTGTTGTGACACTTAGTAAAGTGCATGTGACACTTAGTAGGGTGCATACGGAACTTGACAAAGTGCATGTGACACTTAGTAAGGTGCATATGACACTTGCGACACTTAGGTGTAAATAGGTGTGACACTTAAGTGTGACATTTTGGTGTGTAATAGATGCCCCCTAAAGTGTGAGGTCAGAAGAGAAACTGATGGCTGAAACACTTTAAAAATTCTTCAATGCTAGGGTGTTGGAGTAGGATAACCTGGCATAAGTTGTAAACAACCATCAAATAGTATAAATATATGTTTCATTCCCGAGGAAAGCATACCTATGTTGGGAATACGAGTTGACTCAAAGCATGGTCGTCGACCAATACACTTCAGATCCATGAGAATACTGACTAAGGATATGGCCACCAGAGATACAATGTGGATCCATACCTCCATGACATGAACTAATTGCAACCATGGAAAATACACAATGGAGCTACGAGATGACAAAACATAGCCACAGATCAATACAATGTGGATCTATGTGACAGTATATGTATCAGTAAGATCGTCAGCATGGAGATTGTACTGGAATCGCTTACATGTTCAAATGATCACCATCGTATCCTAGGAAAAGAACATAACAGAGTGAGTGCCCAACCCAGGGTCTTCGTCTCGATCCCGAAACAATATGATTCTAGCCATGCGAATAGATGACTTGATGTTGAACGTGGTAGAAATGACTTGATTGTTGGTCACTGAGGTATACTGTTAACAAGTGCAAGGGAGATCACCAATGATGACAATGATTCCCAAGGTACCTTGAGTACATTCCAGCAAATGTGAATAAATGAATTGAAGTTGAACATTCGTGGAATCATTTTATCATAGGTCAATGGTGTAACCTACTATCGGAAACGAGGAGGCCTACCATTAAGGCATGTGGGTTCCAAGGTACTAATTTGTTTCTAAGTCTAATTCCTGGATGATGTGTTGAAGTTGATAGGAAAAGACTCATAAGAGGAGGTGTTACACATGAATTATTTCGTAACAGGAGGGGCATGATGTATCCCCCATCCTTGACATGAAAATGACACAGGAAAGTGATGTGATATGGTGGATTAAATGAGTATGGACTGGCACAAGAATGGAAATTGGTAATACTACAAATGGTTGGTTTTGTAATAAAACTTCCCTTGAACATTTTGAGGCACGAAAAATGACTTGGAAGCATTGACTCAACGAGTACCAAGAACATAATGTGACGATAATAAGAGAACTCTTCAACTGGCACAAAAAAGTATAATGACACATGGAATTAGTATGAATCAAAGATGAGTAGATTACCCAACCATAAGACGAGACACAAACAAGTGTCATGTTCAAGGGCGACAACAATAGCTGCCATAATGGACTCCAAAAAAATTGACCCACTTCTTTCAATTTTCCCCCCAACATGATTGGTGAGTACCTCTTTTTTTTTAACGAGCTTGAGGAGGATAAGAGATGCTTGATATAACTCATCTTCGATGAGTCACTTGACATATGTTTAACGAACCTAAAGAAGAAGGGGTTCGGTCTTGTATGGGTCCTGGAGATTGGACTCACGTAGGTCCTTCAATGCATAATTTTGCTAGCCTAAAGAAGGTAAACTTGGTAATTTTTCACTTTTAGAGAGTCTAAAAAGAACTTAAAGATGACTTCATGTGTGAATTTTTCATAAATTTAGTCTCCCAAGCCCGAAAAAAGTGTAAAAGAATACAAGGAAAAACTCTTCTATTCATGCTTGACTAGAGTATTCCTTTTTTGTAATTAGTCTTGCGAGGTCGAAAAAGAGATAAACCGCCACTCGAAAGACACCCTTTCAAACCTTTTAACGAGTGTGAAAGGAAACAAGCTCACTCGACAATCTTTTCATGTAGTCTGAAAAGAGATTAAAGGAGACTCCAAAGAGTTCCTTTTTCATGTAGATTTTAAGAGTCTGAAAAAGAGATAAAAGTACACTCAGTAACCTATTCTCATGTATTAACGAGCATGAGAAGAAACAAAGACTAAGCTCGGTAACCTATTCTCATGTATTTACGAGAACGAGAAAGAACAAAGACTAAGATTGTTCTAGAAAATACTAGTACGTTACGATGGGAACGACTCCCAAGAGAGGATCACTCCTAGCAGTGTGTCTTTCTAGAGGTATACTACAAAATGGAAGCAATGTGATGCGAGGAGCTAGTGTGAAGAATAATTTCAATGGCTATAAGCAAGAGAGACAAAAAATATCACAAAGCATTAGAAATCTATAAGCAAGTGAGGTGACAAATAACAGTGAAGCAGTACCAAGCACAACTATTAAGCAGACAATCTACTTCAATTTTTAACGATCTTGAAACAAAGAAAGAACTATGCACGTTCTTCCCAACGTAATGTCCAAAGGTTTCAAGGGAGGATACCCATGGGTGGTTGGTACTTTGCCCCCAACTTGAGAAGCTAGTGGCTCAACTCCAACATGATGTCCAGAGGCTACGGACATGCCCCCCAAGCTTCGTTTCATTCACCGACTCTTCTCCTATTACCAGTTTATATATCGAAATTGAATCTTGGTTACTAATAGGAAAATGTTCACCATAGAGGGAGGAAGAAAGAGGATCAACTGACCCAGGTGGATGAAATGAAGGTTCAGGTATGAGTTCTACTGAAAGACTTGACTCAAAGGGAGAGGCATTTGTTTCATTTTTTAACGAGCTTGAAACAGGAAAAGAACTATGCTCATAACCTATGGGTTCGATTCCCATACCTCTGTCTCATTTTTTAACGAGCTTAAAACAGAAACGTGAACTTTGCTCGACCCTGGTTTCATTTTTTAATGAGCTTGGAACCTAAAATAAAACTATGTTCATTACCTCTTCTTGATCGTGGCTTCCAAGAGGACAATGCTCTAGAAGGAATACATGTCAAGGGGAATACCTCAATCATGGCTTCTAAGAGATATTCATTGAATGGAAGAACAACGCTATGGAAGGAATACATTTTGAGGGCCAC
Organism: Picea engelmannii; assembly: GCA_009831015.1. NCBI lineage: Eukaryota > Viridiplantae > Streptophyta > Pinopsida > Pinales > Pinaceae > Picea > Picea engelmannii. Next base: position 481,356 of record ML778180.1, on the reverse strand, counting down.
AATAGGGGTAAGGATATCAAGCTCTAATATCCCTATTGAAGAGATCACCATGTCAACTACTAGATCTAAGTCAAAAGAAGCCTCATCCAGAGATAAACGTGTTATCGCTCCAAGAGTCACCCCCAGACTGCAAATGGGAGTAAGCCTGGTAACATTGAATTTGTTTCAAGTGGGTTTAACATTGGGAGTCGGGACAAGACTACAAAGAAAGGAAAAGATAACATAGGTCATTATAGATCAATTCGGGAATGTTGGGCTATGGAGTCATAAGTATCGTGCATAATGAAGGCATTTAAACTGACTATCAAACAAAGGATTTATGTGGTGATGAGGAGAAGGAAGATAGAAAGTGTTTGAGTGATAAACGATGAAACATGGGCAAGATGACAGCAGATCCTCTACCACCTCAGGAATCCATAGATCATAGATGCTACATCCAGACAAGATGAAAACATAAAGTGTCTGAGAGATAAACGATGAAAGATGGGCAAGATGACAACAGATCCTCTATCGCCTCAAAAATGCATAGATCAAAAATGTTACATCCAGACAAGAAGAAAACAACAAGTGTTTAAGTGATAAACGATGAAATATGGGAAAGATGAAAGTAGATCCTCTACCGCCTCAGGAATCCATAGATCATAGATCATAGAGACCACATCCAAAGAAGAAGAAACAGAACAACGTGTAAACTAAGAAGACAGTCTAATAAAACAACTCAAAGGAATATTTTATAATATTTACAATCCATGCCCCTCGGGCTTACAAACTATAAAATATAGTTCCCTGCTCCTAAATCTCTCTCGGTTCTCCAGCCTCTGAACCCCCCATAAAAATATTAAACTGATCTATTTATAATCAGATCAGTTCACAACTGTCAGGAGTGTGACCTGGCCATCTCATTCAAAGTTTGTGTCTATGCATCCTTATATTAGACTGTGTGTGTTCTCCTTCAAGATGCAAGATCAGATCAGTATGGGTCTGCAAGAAGAAATCCTCCCTCATACTACCTTGGGTTGACAGTTATGTCTCCTCGGCCAGAGCTTTCATGCTTTCTATTTATGGACTGAGTCGAGGCTTCAACTACCAGTCCTTTTTCATTAATTGAATCCTCCTCGGGATTGGAACATGGCCTAATGCCTAGGGGGCGGCCACATGATACTTTTGGATTTGATGTTATATAAGCACATGATTGTGGGGTCGTCAAAGGTGGTTTGGATCCACACCACATTTGAGCCCGTAATTCACCACCTTCCGCCACATAGATTTTATGTTATACCATGGTTTCAATTGCAGGACCACCCAAGAATTTCATCGTTTGAGCATGTTGTATCCCCACAATGAAGCATTGTCGTTGATCTTATCGCAATCCATAATTTGGGAAAGCCCTATTTTTGCTGCCACGCGCTGCTCTCGGATGGATCCTGCTTCCTTCTGCAAAGATCAACTACTCTTAATTACTTCGGGAGATTTTCTTCTGCTTGTTCATACAATCCTTTGAAGTGTGAGATCTACCTCCTCATGTCCTCTTGTTTTGGACGACCGATATTTACTTCGATACTTTTAGGACTTCGAGGCTTCCAGTGATACTGCTACCAAGATCAACGATCCTTGTTGATTTGAGACCAACGGTACACAACTACTTCGGGAGTTCGGGCATCGGGTGATATTCCTTTCTTGCTTGCTTACGCAATCTTCTAAAGTGTCAAATTCCCGAAGTGAGAGATCTATCGATGTGTGTCCTCAGCCTTCAATGGATCAAATTTACTTCGGGACTTCGAGACTTCTATCTAGTCGCTAATCCTAATGAAATTTTGACATGTCGAATACATGCAAGCCGTCGATCTGAACTGCTCCTGGGATCTTCGCCATTAAAAATTGAACCCGATCGCTGCTTGTATTTTAGCCCAAAATAGACTGTTATGAATGTTGCGCTTGTGCTTATGGTTGTTTCTTGTGCAAGAAAAATATTTGGACAACTTGTTGCGACCCTTGACAACTTCATGTGATAACATTGGCTCCACAGGGGATGGCATGCTCCCTGTGAGATGCCAAGAACGCACAGTTCCAGTGCCTTAGCTATTGGGTTGTGGAGTCGAGCTCAAACACATTTTGATTAATACAACAGGATGATATGTACACTACTCTACTTACAAAAAGAAAACAAACACATGTGCTCCAAAAGGAGCTTATTTATGTACAATCCTAGACTAACTATTTTTTTACAATGCGTTAGGTGAAAGCAAACTTCCACCATATCCACCCAGACTATTTGGTAATATAATTCCTCCTTTCGTTGCAAATTATCCACAAAAGGTAAGGGAAGTATGATAGGAGAATGAAAATATGTTTTGGAACACTGACAAAACCTCCAAGTGATGATAAGATGATTAATTTTGCAGGCTCCAATGCTTTTGGAAAACTCAACTCCATATATAACCCCACAGGGTCATAAAATCTATAATAAGGCACGTTAAACTGGTAAGAAATTATCTCATTTATTGCATCATTGCCTACATGTCGTTTGATGTTCTCAGCATGTACAGGTGGGTAAAGGATTGATGTAGGTTGGCCAATCCCAGGTGATATTTGCTCATTTACCAATGTTGGACATGAGAAAAGTTGCACATTTAGCCCTTCCTTTTATCCTTCATGGCCCTCCCAATGATCAGGTTCATAATTATCATACACAGGAACCATGCTACAAGGTTCCAAAGGAGCCATGAAAAAGATCTTCTCTTCATCATCTTCACTGGGATATTCATCAAAGATTGGTTTTTTTTTTGTCAGCATTTGAAACAACTTCTTCATCATAAGTAGGGATGCCAAAAACATCTTCTTCAAGGACAGGAATATCCTCTGCATTTTCTCCATAAGAGCAGCAAAGAACATCTACCTTCAATTCTGAAAAGCTAGGAAAAAACAGAGAGAAGTCTTCCCTAGTTCTTTTAACTAACTTATCATCTATCTTAGCTTCACAGTCAGGAAAAATATCTATTACAGAATACACTTTCTCTTCGTCATCAGAATATTCAAAAGAGAGATGTTGATCTTCAAGAACATTTAAAACAACAGATACATCTGATATGATGCAAGACGTTTCTATGATATTTCTATCATAATGAATATCATTCAACACCTCATGATCTCCATGGTAAATGTTTTCTTCTACAATAAGTGCTTCATCATAAATCGGGCTTTCATGACTAGTAGAATCTTTATGGAGCAAAGAAAACTCATTACAAAATCCCTCTAAAAGACATTCAACTGGAAAATATTCTTTACAAAAGGAATTGAAAGTTGCATGGAAGTCTATCAAAGAGATGATACTTGCAACTGGGAGAGATCTACACCAATCGTGAGTAATCCCCTCTAATGAATACATGAAAAGATTTATCTGAACATCTTCGTGCACAATACGAAGTTGATGAATAAAATCATGAAAATCCATAAAGTGTTCAGCTGGTTCCTCCCACTCTTCTCCTTGAAATTTAGGAAGGCTACTTTCCCATTCATCTCTACTAGGCACTAGATTAGGGAAACCAACTATCTTTAAAAAATCGCAGAAAGCATACCTCTGAGCTAAAATCTTGTCCATTTCAAACCAGTGGAGTCGCCAATATATTTCCTAACAATGGAGTCGCCATGGTGAAAGATGAGTAGTCATAATAATGTTTCCAACTTCATTTCACCATCTAAAATTGGATATTTTCGTTGTCATTCTCCAGGGGAATACATCTTCACTTCTGTCTTCGGCAACGACACCATGAATGTTATCACTCCAAGAGTCACCCCCAGAATGAAAATGGGAGTAAGCCTAGTAACATTGAATTTGTTTCAAGTGGGTTTAACGTTGGGATTTAGGACAATACTACAAATAAAGGAAAAGATAACAGAGGTCACTGCAAATCAGTTCGGGACCATTGGGCTATGGAATCATAAGTATCTTGCATGATGAAGGCATTTAAACCGCCTAACAGACAAAGTATTTATGTGGTGATGAGGAGAAGGAAGACAGAAAGTGTATGGGTGATAAACGATGAAACGTGGGCAATATGATAGCATATCCTCTACCGCCTCAGGAATCCATAGATCATAGAGTCTACAGCCAGACAAGAAGAAAACATAAAGTGTATGAGAGATAAATGATGAAAGATGGGCAAGATGACAATAGATCCTCTACTGCCTCAGGAATCCATAGATCAAATATGCTACATCCACACAAGAAGAAAACAAGAAGTGTCTGAGTGATAAATGATGAAAGATGGGGAAGATGACAGCAGATCCTCTACCGCCTCAGGGATCCATAGATCATAGATACCACATCCAGACAAAAATAAACAGAACAACATGTAAACTAAGAAGACAGTCTAATAAAATAACTAAAAGGAATCTTCAATATAATATTTATAATCCATGCCTCTCAAGCTTACAAACTATAAAATACAGTGCCCTGCTCCTAAAGTTTTATAGGCTCTCTAGCCTCTGAACCCCCCATCAAAATCTTAAACTGGTCTATTTATAATCAGATCAGTTCACAACTTCCAGGAGTGTGACCTGGCCATCTCATTCAAAGATTTTGTTTGCGTATCCTTCTGTCAGAATGTGTGTGTTCTCATGCAAGACATGAGCTCAGATCAGTATGGGTTTGCAAGAAGAAATTGTCCCTCATAGTACCTCAGGTTGACAGTTCTGTCTCCTCGACCAGAGCTTTCACACCTTCTATTTATGGATTGAGATGAGGATTCAACTACCAGTCCTTTTCCATTAACTGAATCCTCCTCGAGATCGGAGTGCGGCCTAATGCTTAGGGGGTGGCCACATGCTACTGTCAGATTTGACGTTAGATAAGCACGTGATTGCGGGGCCGTCAAGGAGGTTTGGATCCACACTGCTTTTGAGCCCGCAATTCACCACCTTCTGCCACGTAGCTATTTTGCTATACCATGGTTTCAATTGCGAGACCACTCAAGAATTTTATCATTCGAGCATGTTGCGCCCCCGTAATGAAGCATGGCCATCGATCTTGTCATAATCCGTGATTTGGGAAAGCCCTGCTTTTGTTGCCACGCACCACTCTCGGATGGACCATGCTTCCTGCTGTAAATATCAATGGCTCTTGATTACTTCGGGAGATTTTCTTCTACTTGTTCACGCAATCCTATGAAGTGTGAGATCTGCCTCCACGCGTCCTCTTGTTTTGGATGACCAATATTTACTTCGAGACTTTTAGGACTTCAGGGCTTCTGGTGATACTGCTACCAAGATCAACGATCCTTGTTTATTTGAGACCAACGGTCCACAACTACTTCAAGATTTTGGGCTTCGGGCCTTCGGGTGATATTCCTTTCTTGCTTGCTCGCACAATCCTCTGAAGTGTCGAATTCTCAAAGTGAGAGATCTGTTGACGTGTGTCCTCAGCCTTCAATGGCTCAGATTTACTTCGGTACTTCGGGACTTCTGTCTAGTCGCTAATCCTAGCGCAATTTTGACATGTCGAATACACGCAAGTCGCTGATATGAATTGCTCCTGGGATCTCTGTCGTTGAAAATTGAACCCGACCACTGCTTGTATTTCAACCCAAAATAGTCTTTTCTGAATGGTGCGCTTGTGCTTATGGTTGTTTCTTGTGCAAGAAAAATATTTGGACAACTTGTTGTGACCCTTGACAACTTCATGTGATAACAGAATGCATGGGACATGCTGCCACATAATTAACATCTGGCAGGGGCGATACCACTTGCACATAAGGACAATTTAGAGAACGAGGGTGGTTGGTAGTCAAATGAGGATCAACAAACGAAATTTGATCGATATTCACAATTTTTACATTATGAGGGAAAGATATCATTGGAAAGAGAGTGGACATGATAGCTTTCAAGGCATAGACATAATCTCTCCCGAGAAGCAAAGTAAAATCCAAAGGGTTGTGAACTACCATAAAATTAATATAGACGGTTTTCCCTCCTAAAGGAACGGGTAATTAAGGAAGGATCCCTAAAGGTTGAGTGATTCGTTTGTTAAAATCTAACAAACTCTGAGTGACTGACACGAGTTGAGGAAAACCCAAAACTTTCCAAGCAGTTGAGGATATAATACTAACATAAGCACCTTCGTCTATGATAGTTTGTGGGAAGGAAGACGAAGTTTGGTTAGCCCATTCCAATCGAAACAAATGGCCTCATTACTTGGAGGGGGTTCAACAGTAGGAGGAGAAGTTCCCCCTTGTATGGTAGAATCGGTATTAACAAGAAAAATATGAATGGTATCGACTTCACTCTCTAACATGAGAGTGGGATCGACCAATGATTGGATCAGATCGATCACTTGGTGGGTGTCACTCTCTAAGGGAGAGAGAAATATTGACCAATGATGGACTCGAGTCAACCACTTGGATTTCACCCTTCATGAGAAGAGTGGGATTGATCGACGAGGGAACCGGATCGACCACTTTAGCTTCACTCTTCAAGGGAAGAGTGGGATCAACCAATGATGGAATCAAATCGATCACTTTAGTAACCAATGGTGGGTCGGGAGAGAGATTACGATAAGCAGTTGGAAGTTGTGCCTGGGAAACAATTATTTCTTCCAACAATTTTGAGTCTTCATCCATACGAGGGAAAAGGTGATTTTGATGACTTTCGTTGCATAACCTACAACTAAATTTGACTCTACTTTTCTTCTCCCAAACCTTACTTTCACTAGTTGACGGGTTGTCACTAGCATGACCTGCAAAGGTTGATGACACAATTTGTTTGGAACTCATGGATCACACGTCTAAAACCTTAGGAATACCAAGGAAATCCTTAAGAAGGTGGTCAACCTTACAAAGCCTACAAAGGAATTTGGGTTTTTGAGTTATCTTGATAGGCTTGTGAACCTCATCAATATTCCCAACCTTATTGACAGTAATGGGTTGAATGCTTCCAACATGTTCTGTAGTGGTTGGAATTTTGGTACCTTGCTTATTTTTCTTCTTCTTAATCTTCATTTTCTTCTTCTTCTTATCCACATGGTTACTAGCTTCGGAGATTTCACTAGGAGAAGTAGAAAAAAGGAAAGAAGACGCAACTAGAGAAGAAGGTGAAGGGTCAATATGAGGTACTTGTTCTTGGGGTGAGTTGCTTGCATTCGAAGCATTGGTTGCAATCGATATTACCAGAGTCAATATTACACCTTAGTGCAAGTTCCCACACTGCGAAACTGTCGGTTACCCTCCAAGGAGCCTGAGTGAGTTTGACCAATGTCAGTTCCAAGTATATAAAATACTTTCCCTTTTGTCGTCACCTTGTGTATGAGCCCTAAATATTATGTCCACTAAGGTTACCACTTACAACAACAGAGCCTGGGGAAACATTCAACAGTCGGGTATACATGCAAGGGAAGAGCCGAAACCCAAAATACCCTTGATAGGTGCCTTTGACTGAGGTGTGAACCTACCAAGTGATCCCCAAGTGTCTAACAACATCATTTCTAATACATGCAGACCACTCCACCAAGACCAACGAAGCGAGGTTAGTTACTCTATTGGCCCTAATGTGACCTCGTGATTGACCCTTATGTGAGAAGGGCTACCCGGGATAGTGATGTGGAAAATGGATTTCTCTCCCTAACTCGAGATTCTATGTTTTTTTTATAGCTTTGGAGAGTTATCTTCACCACCTACTCCAAATCCCTACAACTAATCGAATGTAGGTTTGTAGAGCCCTAGAAAGAAAAATATCTAGATGGATTTTAATTAGCGCCTTAATTTTATGGTTGTTTGTTTACTCAGGGGCATGGAGGTGCAACTGATGATATTGTGACCTGACTCTTAAAACAATGCAAAAATTTCAATTTTGATGAAAGCTAACTATGGAAAAGATAAGAGACTTTTTTCCATTCCCAAATGCATAAACCCAATGCAATCTACCAAATCCAAACTACAAATATGCATCACCCAAAAACTAGAATGTGAAATGTTTTTTGTTTGATCCAATGCAATGAGATATGAAAAAAACTTTAATGCTTCACTACTTTCAAATGGAATGAAAGGAATCAATGTTTCACACCAAGAGACACGAAGGAAGAAAGAAGATCAAACAAAAATGCACTCAAAAAGGTCGACAAGTACCCAAAGAATACAAATGTCAAAATGCTTCCAACATAAGTTCAAACAAGAACATAAATGATGTAAAAGAAAAAGAAAGCAATCACTCTTGGCAATCCTAGAAAAACAAGAAGGAAGAATCAATATTCAAGGTTGGGTTGTGGTAAACAAGAGAGTCCTAATCATTGAAAAAGAAAGATGTTTCAATGAATACAAAAAGAGCACAATACCAAACAACCTTTGCAAACTCTAGTTGATGAAAACTTCCAAACAATCAAGCAATATGACAACTTTGCGAGACAAAGATCAAACAATTGAAAGGTAGGATGAACCAGGCGATCTTATTAACCCAAGGGGACCATACAATTTCAAAACTAGGAGAAGTTTGAAAACTCGAAGAAAGAAAGGAAATGAGTGATGAATATCAATTTCTCAATCAAAACAAAGTCAAAGACAAATTAGGAGACTCTAGGCTAAAAGCCTCCAAACAACAGACTAAGCAAACCAAGACAAAACTTCATAAAACCACCTAAAAGGAGAGATTGGTCCTCATATCATCAAAGAGATAGATCATTATGGTGCTCCCTAGAAGGCTAAGGGGGAGTGTCAGTCAGGCCAGTGGTGCCTTGGTAGCTACTGGAGGGGAGTGTTGGTCCTGAAAAAGCTTAAAAATGGCTTTCACAAGCTAAAACTCAGCAGAGACTCAATCAATGACTCTGTAACTCTTTAATCAAGAAGAGGGAAGGGGGAAATAACTCAGAATCAAGCATAAAACAAGCAAGATCTAATCACAAGAAAGGATTCAAGATGAGCTAAAGGACGGACTATTCAAAGTCCTTCCCCAGTGGAGTCGTCATTTTTTTGTTATGATAAATCTTACCCTGCGGACAGGTTAAGCTCCCCTTTGGACCAAGACCCCTTCTTTGGTCCAAAGATAGAAGTAAACAAATGGTTGCTACTTTCCTTATATATATAATTCATTAATCTATAGAAATAAGGAGAAAGAAACACATGTTTCCCAAAGTTTGTCCTTGTTGCTCCATCATTTTCCCTCGCTGCTCTAATTCCTTTATCAATCGAAGAGACCTGTAAGAAAACAGAAAACCTTTCTACTTCAACTAGATCTTTTTATATAAAAACAAAATCTATCTATACCTGATTTAACTTAAGCACGGACACTATCATGAACACAATAGAGAAAGGATTAAGCCAAGTTAATATTGAATGGAAAGCCAAAAGAAGGCACATACAAATCACGTTGATGTCACCACAATCTTCTCCAATCTTTCCTCGTCTATCCCTTGCATGAAAGTATTGAGATCAAAATGTTGATGCTTCAATGGATTCGTTCTCCCAGGATCACAGTTTTGACACCTAAAATCTTCTTCCTTTCACCATGGAATACCCTTGTTATATAGGATTTGGAGGCTTAACCACCATGGATAAGATCACTCACTAGATCCACTAAATTGGGATCTCCAAGATTTTTAGGGAGAAAATATCTCTCAAGGATTTTAGAGAGAAAATATCTCTCGGGGATTTTAAGGAGAAAATATCTCTCAGGATCCATAAAATTAGGATATTGGTTTGAGAAAATATCTCAACCATCCATGGCATTCTCAACTTCTCCTTGAGATTAGGAAAATAAATGTGAGGTGGATTCTCACACTAAATTAATTACCTTTTTTTATGAATAATAATGAATAATTCATGTGCACATAGTATTTTCACCTTCATATGATATATTTCTCCTCCACACTAACTAGGGATTGTGACAAATGTTCTTTCATAGTGTCAACGTGTTGTGATGCTTAGTAAAGTGCATGCAACACTTCGTAAGGTGCATTCGACACTTGACAAAGTGCATGTGACACTTAGTAAGGTGCATACAACACTTGCGACACTTAGGTGTATATAGGTGTGACACTCAAGTGTGAAATTTTTGTGTGTAACAAGATGGGAGAGCTCGTACATGCAGAAATAGAAGATAATTGTTTTTGTTGCCATATGGTGGGATGCGCCTGAATTTAAGATTCATGCATCAAGAGAATATTTAATGGAATGATTTATATTTATGAGCGGAACGAAATGAAACCAAAGATTAATAATATTAACACAGAAGCACAGTGAACAATAATAGAGATACAATAAAACTTGGGTTCTGTCAAATAAGAAATATGCTGAAAATTGTAAAATGCAGAGTGAAAACAAGTTTGCTAGAATGGTGGCAGCTTATCTCTGAGAAGAGATGTGACGGCTACGCTCATTCGTAACAAGATGAATACAATGAGGCTCTGAAGACATTTTTACAATAAACATGAATTCCAAAACCCTATACATCCAAAAACCTAACCATATGAGATGAAGCGCCAAAAGTCATGTGGGCCTCGTTAGGGTAAGTTAGTATGTCAACTTCTCAGGGTCTTAACTTTTGCATACGATCTATGTTTAGGGCACACGATATCTCGCTGGAAAAGGAATTGATGAGGAGATTCATTTAGGGGGCTCATTGAGAGCCTTCAATTTTCATCTAAGTGCCTGATCACGAAAAATCGTCGTTTAGGCCCTCAAAATGGCCCCGAAAGTTCAGGAACCAAAAAAACTGTTAAAAATAGTAAGTTGCCAAAACATTGTTTTGAGCCAGTTGAACAAGGTGGGTGGACATCGAGATCCTCCTGTATCAATCCTTCCCCCTTAGTAAGCAATGGTATCCATTGCATTGAGTTCCCCCATCATATGAGGAAATGTTTGTTGAATTTGGCCCCGGGTGAGTCACTTGCCTTGGTGTCGGAGTTGCCTGCTTTGACAACCCGATAAAGTTGGATCTTATGTTGGCGATTTCCCTTGACCTATGTTTCCATGATCTGATTAGTGGATTCATGTTCCATGTAGTAAGGGTTGATCTTTGTTGGTGTCAGTTGTTCTGCTACTCCGAGGTGTCAAATAATGGTGGAAAATAAGGTCGAAGGGGGTCCACATTGAATATTGGATGCAAGCCAAGGAATAGAGGAAGGTTGATCTCAAAATCATTGTCACCCATAGCCTTGGTGACGGTATAGGGTCCATAATGGAGTGGAAAAAGCTTCTGATGAGGCCCTGTAAGGCGTTATTTCTACAAGTGCAACCAAACTTTGTCTCCCACATGAAACTGGTGTGGCACCCGGTGTTGATCATGGTGTTGCTTGTACTTGGCATTGGACTTTTGTAACATATCCTGAACCTGTTGGTGGATGTGATAGATCCACTCAATGAACCGGGTGGCTTTGTCAGCTCCAGTTGGAGCATGTGACGAGTATGCCTAGGTGGCCACAAGGGGTAGTGCAACATCCATGGGACCCAATGGTTGAAATCCCAACCCCACCTAGAAGGGGCTATGGTTGGTTGAGCTATGTATGGCTATGTTGTAGTTGTATTGAACATAGGGAAGACTCTCATCCCAAGTGCGGGGGTGCTTGAAATTTACATGCACAATATTTTCATGATCATCTGGTTGACAACCTCGGTTTGGTTATCTATCTATGGGTGGAAGGCAGTGGACTTGGTGAGCTTGGTGTATAGTAGTGACCAGATAATTGAACATAATGTGTTGAGGAACCTGCTATCCCGATATGAGATAATGGTTTGTGGGATCCCGAAGTGTACCCACACTCGTTCAAAGAAGAGCTTGGCAATGGCCTCCATTGTGATTCTCTTCTTGCAGGCGGCCAGAATCACCATCTTGGAAAAGTGATCAACAACCAAAAAAACGCATTCATTTCCCCGCTTGGTGGATGGAAGGCCTGACATGTAGTCCATCGAGATGGATTCCTAGGGCCTGTCAAGAGTAGGCAGAGGAGTGTACATGCCTTATTTATTAATGGTTGGTTTGGCAATCACGTAGGAAGTGTAGGACCAGATATACTTGCTGACGTCTTGTCGAACTTTCGACTAGTAGAAATGTTGTTGCAACACCACCATTGTCTTTTCCACACCGAAGTGTCCTGCCACCCCATTGTAGTGGGCTTCCCAAATCAGCTTTGATCGCTCGCTTGATGGAACACATAGATGGCCCACATGGCACAACAGCCCGTCATGAAGATAGAAATTGGTTATAGTTGTGTTTGCGCCCAACATCTAGTAGGTGTTGGCGAACTTAGTATCTGTCTCATAGAGGTGGGGCCATTCTGAGGTCTCGTGGCTACAAGAATCGAGCACTATGGTGAGTGTCACGGCTGGATGTTGGCTGAGGAAATCAATGACTCAGTTGGTACTTCCTGTTTTATACTTGATGTTGAGGTGTAACTGCTGCAAATAAGTGGACCACTTTTGATGGCGGTCATTTGGAAATTCTCCTTGTGTCTGCATGAACTGCGATGGCTTATGATCAGTGTGGATGATTATCTCCTTCCTGAGAATGTAATGCCTCCACTGGAGACAATATTTCACAATGGAGTACATTTATTTGTTGTGATTAGGGTACTTATGGATGACATATGATAGTGTCTCACTATGATAGGCCACGGGTTGGTCGTACTGAGTGATGACTGCGCCTACAACATAGTCTGAATTATTTGTCTCAATCTCAAAGGGTTGTTGCAGGTCAAGTAATGAAAGAACTGGAGCGAAGCACAAGCACTGCTTCAGATCATTGAATGTTGTCTGTTGGGATGGGCCCCACATAAATTTTGTCTTACCACCACCTCTGGTTATTTGGTTGAGGGCCCGTGCAATATGGGAGAATCCCAACATGAACCTTCGATATAAATTGGCAAGACCTAAGAAGTTTCAAATGTCAGTGAGCGTGGTTGGGGTTGGGCAGTCACAGATGACTTGGATCTTGGCTAGATCAACAAGCACACCATGAGCATCAACAATGTAGCCGAGGTATTGGACCTTATCCATGCTAAAGGAGCATTTTTTCAAGTTGGCATATAGTTTGTGTTGATGTAGAGTGTGTAGAACCTATCGAATATGTTGCAAGTGTTCTGCCCAAGTCTTGTTGTAGAAGAGGATTTCATCCAGATACACCACCAAAAAATAATTAGTGAAAGGCTGCAAGATATCATCCATCATCCTCATGAAAGTTGTTGGGGCATTTTTCAAACCAAAGGGCATGACCATCGATTCAAAAAGACCTTCTTTTGACTTGAAGGCAGTTTTCCATACATCTATCAGTTCTATTGGACATAATGGTAGCTAGAATTCAGATCAATCTTACTGAAGTATTTGACCCCCCTTGAGTTGATCAAGGAGAACGTCGATTCTAGGAATCGGGTACCGGTTCCTGACTATGATTTTATTTAGGGCTCGGTAATCAATGCAGAGTCATCAAGTCCCATCTTTCTTCTGCACTAGCACGATTGGGCTTCCACTGGGTGATGAGTTGGGTCGAATGTGCCCCTTATGGAGCAGTTCTTGGATCTAATGCTTGATCTCCTCATTTTCTATTAGAGAGCGATGATAGACTGGCCCATTGGGTAGTAGTGCATCGGGGTCATATCAATGGGATGCTTGACCTGACAGTGTAGAGGTACCCTAGTAGGTGATGAGAAGATTTCTTTGTATTCTTCCATGATCTTATGCACTTTCTTTTGTCACATGGAGAGGTCGACCGCGGAGGCCATGGATGTTGTTGCAAGATTTCGCTCACTCTGAGAGCGAATCACCAAGAAGAAGAAATTCCCGATATGAGAAATGACCTTCCTGCATTTCTTGGCAGAGATCAAGGAAATAGCACTAGTTGGGACTGCCTCAGGTATCCTGTACAATTTATTGTTCAAAGTAATAATAACACTGTGAGGCCTAAACTCGTATACAACATGATGTTTCCATAAATAAGGTTGTCCCAAAATAACATCACAAACTTCAAGGGGAGAAACATCACACAATACCCCATCTTTGAATGGATTGATGCCATACAACAGGCGACACTGTTGGCTGACGTTAAGATCGCTTTCTTGATCGAGCCATCCGATGGTGTAGGGTTACGAGTGCGTCGTTGTTGGTATGGCTAGTCACTTGACAACCTCTGCTGAGATGAGGTTCTTCTGGCAACCACTATCAATGATGAATTGCAACACGGTTCCTTTTACCCACATCTATGAATGAAAGAGGCGATCACCTTCCTCTGGCTCATCAGGTTCACTAGGCTGGATCTTGGTGGTAGAAACAATGGCAATCGGTTCCGCATTAATGATCCATATCCCCTTTTCTAGTTCTGACTCAGAGTCAGAACGCGCATCTGATTTAGAGGATTTTACCTCAGCCACCAATGATTGCTTTGAGTAGCAATCAACAATGTTATTATAGGGGCTCTTATGGAAGTCACACCACTTCTCGATATATTTCTTCATCTTCCCATTTTCCTTCTTTGCTTGCAGCTTGGACTAGTTATCCTGAGGTTTCCCATGTTTGCTCGGTCCTTTGTTCTATGGTTTGGGGCTTCCCTTGCCCTGCTTCTGCTGTGAGGATTTCCCAGACCCAAACTGTCGCATCTTTTGTTTCAGCTTCTGCTCGATTTTGATGGCATATTGATAGGTCACGCCAAAGGATACAGTAAAACGTGGCTTCTATTAAATCAAAAATATGTTGAAAACTATAAAATGCAGACTAAAAACAATCTTGCTAAAATGGTTGCAGCTTATCTCTAAGAAGAGATGTGACGGCTACACTCATTCACAAGAAGATGAGTAAAATGAGGCTTTGAAGGCCTTTTTACAATAAACATGAATGCCAAAACCCTAGACATCCAAAAACCTAACCCTAGGAGATGAAGTGCCAAAAGTCATGTGGGCCCCATTGGGGTAAGTTAGTACATCAACCTCCCAGGATTGTAACGTTTGCATACAATCTTTGTTTAGGGCACATTATAGCTAGTTGGAAAGGTATTGATGAGGAGCTTCATTTAGGGGGATCAATGAAAGCCTCAAGAAATCATTGAGGTGCCTGATCATGAAAAAGTATCGTTTAGGCCCTCAAAAGGCCCCGGAAGTTCAGGAACCGAAAAATTGCTAAAAATGGTAATTTGCCAAAAAACTGTTTTGAGCAAGTTGGACAAGGTGGGTGGCCACCGAGATCCTCCTGGATCATGGAAACCATTGCATGCGAGTTTCATTTTCTTATTGGTTCTTTATCTTTTGGCTTCTTCTTTGCAGCTTCAAGAATGTGATCCCCAAGGTTGTTCTTCTGAAGTATCTACGCCATCAGATCAATTTGTTTCTTCATGCATGTTGATTTGGGATGATAGGCATGGTTGCAGTAACCGCATTTGGTATTCCCTTTCTTTCCTTTTCCCCCTTTGGATCCCGAGGAATCATCAAAGGGTTTAGAGTACCCTTCCTTATTTGGCTCTGCATGCACCTTTCCCTTGCTTTTTTTATTGGACTTTGAATTGGAAGTGTTGTTGCTCTCATGCACAACAAGCACATGTGTAATTGGTCCCTTTATTATCCCCATTTTGATGAGATTATCTTGCTCCTGCATTAAGGATTCAAAAAAATTATCCAATGTCGGCATTTTTCATATTGATCCTTAAGTGAATCTGTTTGTATGGAATGATGAGACGAAAACAACATAATCTGGACCAAGTTTTTCCAAGATAGAAAGGATTAATTGATTGTGTTGATTGGATCTGTCTATTCCACATCCCTTTATATGAAGGAGGGGGGACTTGAAATTCGTAAAGAATTCCTAGATGTTATCAAAATACCTCGGATCTAAGAAATTCAGCTCTACCTCGAGCATATGGCCTCTCATTTCTTCTTGTTTGCCAAAGAGATCCTCCAATATTTTCCAAATCTAATCTAGTGTGGTACAATATTCAATGTGAAACAAAAGCTCGGGCAACATAGACATGTAGATGAGGTCATAAGCCTCATCCATGTGGTTGAGATACATGCTCCTCTCGATAGCATAAGTTGGCTCCACCTTTGTAGCCATGGTAATCTGGTACAAGCCTCTACATCTAAGCTAATGCAGAATTTTTACCTTCCACTCGAAGTAGTTATGAGGCATAAGTATTTCCAATGAGTAATCCATATTTTATGACTTCATCTACCTCCTATACCTGCAAATAAAAATGCTTATGTAGTTTCTCTTAGCAATCAAGGCTTCGATACCATGTGCATTTTTCACCATGAACCTAGCTAGTAGAAAAATCACACAAAACTTACCAAAGAGAGAAGAGAAGAGAGACAAACTTGAGAGAAAGAATGAATTGTATTAATTGTATTCCACGCTCAAAGAATGAATAATTTACAATATATATAAGCTACATGAGTAAATAATATGTCATAGTAGTGATCTAGAGAGATGTGAACACCCACAGACAGACTCTGGAGTGAACTACCACCTAGTTCTAGTTAATTGGCCATGCAGTCATCAATTAACTAACTAACCACTAGTGGAGTGAGGAGAGAATCATTCATGCACATGTGTGGTGAATTCTTGGTGATGATGCCAAGGTAAGCGCACCCTCCTAGTGATGATCCTGAGTTATGCGTGAAACACTTGGTGATAATACTGAGGTTTCCACGCATGAATCCACTCCAATAGTTTGACTCATGCGTAACTGACTCAATACTAAAGAGGACATGGCGCCCACATCTAGGGGAGAATATCTCTAACCAGGGGCACCCTCAACATAGACTAGTCAACCTAGGAAAATAAATAATACGTGAGTGTGTAATATCTCCAACAGTTTTTTGGAGGGAATATGGGTTAACTCCATCCATGGCTATGCTCAGTCGTAGGCTTCATACTTCATCCTTGAACTTATAGGGAAATATATCCTCTATTTGTTTCATGGTTATTGAATATGTTGGGATTTGCATAACTCCTCGCTCACTTCTATGAGAGGCACGCCACCCTTGCAACACACCTAATTGTTTGCAATGAAAGAGCCTTTGAATCCTTGGAATTATAGGCAAGTGCCTCAATATATTATGAAGAGGATGATGTGCCTTACCCATATTTTTTTTTTTTTTTGGTACCTGTCATGCCCACATTATGGACATATCTCTTTGTTTGCATATTTGTTCTTGTAAAAAAATACAATCATTCAGACATTTGTGGTATGATATGTACTCAACACCCAACATTTTTAGCATTTTCTTTGCCTCCGCATGACTATCTAGAAAGAAATTATCTCTCAGGAGTACCTTATATTTGAGTAACATGCAATTAGTGGACAATAATAAAGTACAATATCATTAAGCATGCATAAAATCAACCATTTTCTTCCTTCATTGTGTGATGAGATTCCTTAAAACAATAGGGGACTTAATGGTTAGTTACCTCAAAAATGTCGAGAAGCACACGTCTGACATACCATACATTGCTTTCAAGTTTTATAATAACATTTTTATCCCTAGTTGGGTAGACCTTGACTCCTTTCTACCAAAGAGAGGGGTGGTGGAAGTATATTTCAAACTTTCGAAGAAGGTATCAACATGTTGATGGCCAAAACTGACAATGTTCAACATTGTAAGGAGATCACCTGATCATGGCCCCAATTAGTCCCTTATTCGTTTGGGATGGTGATTCCGACTAGGTTTATGGGTCCAATTACCCTTATCTAAAACTAGCTTAATCTGATGTTAAACTAATCTAGACTAGTTTATATGTACAAAAATATATATACATGACCTTATATCTACTAATGTATAATGTTACTTTCTTTTACGGACAGAAGGAAAATAATCACTCTCTCGCAGCATGCTTCCAATAAAGAAGTCTTCAAGATGACATAAGGGCTCAGCTAAGCCACCAATAGAGTTGCTCTTATGAAAGGAGACTTCTACAAATGTTTTATAAATACAATGTAGATGCACTCTAATCTAATATGTGGACAACAAAAATAAATTATAATCTATCTCAATCAGGAAAAGATATAGATCTCTCCCCAATCAAGAGCAAGATAATGAAAAGTGAACCAACATTGAATTTAGAATAAAATGAAAATAACATGGTCGGGGAAATCGTTCCAAAACTTGTTATTTATTAAACCAATATGCACATACAACTATATGATAAATAGTTATCA
Source organism: Picea engelmannii (assembly GCA_009831015.1). NCBI lineage: Eukaryota > Viridiplantae > Streptophyta > Pinopsida > Pinales > Pinaceae > Picea > Picea engelmannii. Next base: position 463,245 of record ML778180.1, on the reverse strand, counting down.
GATCTTTATTGTGCACATATCTAATTCAAATGGAAATGCATTTAAGCCAATAGATCATGTCAAAATATTGGAACAGTCCAAATAAAATGACAAGAATCAAATCAAAATGAATATAACACTAAGTTGATGGATAACTATGCAATTAAATGTATAAATGTTTGCTCAAATGAAATATTTCAGTTCTATATTTACCTCTATCCAATCCTGCAAGATAGCTTGTTAGAAAATTAAAATAAGCATGAGTAATTCTAATTTAACAATAGTGTTGAAAAGATAATCATACTCATAAAAACATAGAGTAATAAGAACTGAATAAACTCTTTACTAATTCTTCAAAATGAACAACAGTGCTCAATAATGGCTACAAAATAAGAAGTTCTTTCAATGTTGATCCAATAGATGGCTAATCCTCTACAAGATGAATACTCATTACAACAATGCAATAAGTTTCTACTCTTGCAACAATTTTCTCTCTATTCTCCACCCCCCTTACAAGAATAATATGAGACCTTTTATAATTCACAACTCAGATTGAATCCCACTAATAGCTACATAATTATGAATCAACTACATAATTCAAAACGGCCAAAAGGTGAAATTATGGTAAAAAAAAAAAAAACTTAAGAAAAGTAACAATATCTTCACAAATATCTATTTTTTTGCAAAACGGCCAATTTAGGAGTAAACTGGCCTATTCTGTAGATGGGTTTTCAACCGTTTGGAGAAATGCATCTCAGTTTTCTCATAAATCGATCTACAAAATCACCTCTTGAAAAGTGACATGATTTTTGAACTGAGAAAAAATTGTGTCACTCCAATCCCAATTTCTCCCAAAATGTTATTTTTTTGAGGAAACGGTTCAGGATGAATGTAAAGTGACCTATTTTTGAAGTGGGTTTTCAACTGTTTGAACATATTTCTCACTAATCGCCTGGAAATTGACCTACAAAATGTCTTCCTGTGAGCTGGTCATAACAACAAATCTGAGAAATTTCGCCTCCTTCTTGATAATATTTCTCCCAAAGTGTTAATTTTTTTAAGAAACGGTTTGGATAGAAGATAAATCAACCCATTTTTGAAATGGGTTTTCAATCGTTTGAAGATATTTCTCACCATTTGTTCAGAATGAAAGTTGGAAGATAACCTCCTGAAAATGATACAAATTTTCCATTTGATGTTGCCCAAGCATTATGCCTTGTAGAGATGAATAATTTTAACTGAATGAATTATTTTGGGCATATATTGGAGACTATAGTTGAACTGCATATCTGTAATAGACACTTGTAACAAAAAAAATTTAAATAAATAACAAAAATCTATTAAAATATGAACTACAACATCTCCAAATCTTAATTAATCAAAATCAATTAATAAAATCAAATCTAATTGATATCACTTATTCTAAATATACTAGATTGGACATTATATTTTGAGATTTGGGAATATTTTGCAAATTTTAGGAAATCAATTTCATAAGATTTAAAACACTTGTTGGAAAATTTTAATCAACCATTTGAACCATATTTTAGAATCACATGTTAATTATTGAATGATAAAAATATTTCTCATAATCTTGTTTCAAAACAAAGTGAATATGAGGAATTCACATTAAAACCGCTATCAATAATTAACCAAGTTGTTGTGATATAACAATATCCAATGAAAAACCAATCCAATCACCTAATTGATAAAATATTTACATGACTATATAAGAAAATCAAACCAAACCATCACATCAATGGAAAGATATCATTGAAAGGAAGATGATGAGAACGTTAAAAGGACAAACAAGACATAAAAAACACTAGAGATAGAAAACCAAAAACAAATCAAGCTAACATTGCCAAAATTAATAAGGGGACCCCTTTAATTTTTGAGAAAAATATGGGGGATGTTGTGGCCACAACACAATGACATCAACGCCATCCCCTAGTTCATTTTGTTGGAATGCATGTAACGAGATTCCCTCCATGGCTTGGATATCCCATAATAAATCATCCATACCAACCTCTATATCATTGCCTTTGTCCCCAACATGTGAAGAACTAGTGTTACTATAGAGGTTTTGAATTGGTGATTCAAGATGTAGTGGGAATTGAATAGGTGGTCTATTCAACCATGCGTGATATGCTTCATCTCTGAGTTGTGCTCATTTAATAGAAAGCTCTTGACTTGATAAGATAGTAGGGTGAAATAGTAGATGGTAGACATGTCACTCATTGTCAGAATCCTGATTGTAAAAATATTGAACATTACATCGATAATATTAGTAACACAGTGCATTTAGTATGTTCAAACATTATATCAAAAATTTATTAGAAGCATGGAAAAAAACAATTCTCAATAATAAACATGTAACCAACCACTTTATAAAACAAATGTCAAATTAAGCAATACATTACATTAGTTCCATTGAAAATCCAAAAATACAATTACTTAATCACATTTTTCTTACGCCCCAAGGGGTGTCATAAAAGAGATCCAATTCATGGTATAATACCATTGACTCAAGATAGTTGTTGAAAAATGGCATGTTACAATTGGTAGGGTAAAGCAGTTGTCCATTTTCACCAAACATTTGCCTACTATATTTTTCTCTTGATAAGAGCTTGTAGCATTTTGAGACTATTGGAATATATTGCACATCCAAACTCGATCATGAATCGTGACTTTGCAAAATTCAATGAACAATTATTCAACTACACATGCATACATAACATAAATTCAATGAGATAAATGATTTATAAATCAAATCTAAACTCACTAGAATTGGTGGGGGGGGGGACTTGAAACACTTGAAATGATATGGAATGAACAAAAATATGAAGAATTGTCCATTTGATATTATAATTTTTTTTCTTGCATTTGAGCCAAAACCATCATCTTGGGAAGCATGGAAAAATTTAACTCCAAATAGAATTTTGTATTATTTTTAAAAGTTAATAGTACACCTAATTATAGTATGATACCTTGGTGTGTCTATTTATACAAAATGTGATCCAGGTGGATATCGGTGGCCACTAGCCTATTTCACTGGCTCGAAATACAATTTTCCACCTTGACAGTTTTTTGGGTCCCAAACTTCCAAGGCCGTTTTGAGGCCCTAAATGACGTTTTTGGACGTTTGGAGTCCAAAGAAATATCCAAAGGAAGTAGTTTGGGCCTAGACGAAATGTGTTCCTCTCAGCTAGACCTTTCCAATGAGCTATCATGTGCCCCAAATAGAGATTGTATACAAAATTTACGCCCTCGGGAAGTTCACGTATCAACTACCCCCATCAGGGCTTGCAAAGTTTTTGGTGTTTCATCTTCCAGGGTTAGGGTTTTGGATTTTAATTATGTTAAAAAGGCCTTTGGAGCCTCATTGTAAATATCATCATCTTCTTGTGAATGAGTGTAGCCGTCACATTTCTTCTCAGAGATAAGCTGCCACCATTCTAGCGAGTTCATCAACTCTGTATTTTTACAGTTTATGTACATTTCTTTCATCAATAAAAATCGTGCATTACTTTATCTCTGTATTTATTGCAATATCTCTGTGTATTTCATTGTTATATCTCTGCCTTCATTTCGTTCTCAAAATAATCTGGATCAAAATGCATCGGTGTGCTAAATCATGAGAGGCATCGAAGAGTGACCTTCGTTATTGCCTCCGCAAAGCAAAACCTCTACAAAATTTAAATGTGGATGTTTGCATTTGCATTTTGTGAATTAAATTATTTGTCAGTGCATTTTGACTTAAACATCGCATCAATGCTATATAAATTGTATAGTGCACCAATTAAGTAAGTTACAAAAAAAACGATGTGTACGTCTATCGTCAGTGCGTCGAAATATACAATGACAAAATGAGCAGCCATTTCAGTCATTATTGCCTCCACAAAGCAAAACCTCCACAAAATATAAATGTGAATGCTTGCATTTGCATTTTGTAGATTAAATTGTTTTTCGATGCATTTTTACGTAAACACCGCACTGATGTGTTATAGATTGTATAGCACATTGGGAAAGTAAGTTACAAAGATAAAAATATAGTGCACATGTTTATCATCAATGCATCAAAATATACAACAAAAAATGAGCGGGAATTTCAGGTTTTGTAAATGTATGTGTTTATAAATGAAAACCCTATTCATTCTTTCATTCTTTTGCCAAAATTTAGAAGGGAAATTTGTGCAAGAGTGATTTACAAGCAAAGACTTCGGAGTGGGTGGCTTTTTTGAAGAGACAAATTTGAAAGGGATCACAATAGGTCACATACAAATCTACAGAGGAGAAATTTCGGGTATGTGATTTCATTCTATTAATCATGTTAATATTTCCCTTATTTGATTCAAGCAATTTTTAGTGCATTCTCAAAAAAATAAAAAGGTTTCATAGTTACCTTTGGTATTGGAAGCCCTAGCTTCCTTGTTGTTTCTCTTGTTTTTTGTCTCTATATTTCACAACAAAAAAATATTAAGCGATGGATTTTTATAAGGTTTCTTTACTTATATATGGGGAGTCTGGTATCTGTTGTAATGGAACCACTCATTGCATTGGATCCCAAACCAACCTATCGTTGTCGGGTTTTTTTTTAAATGTCATCAGGGTTAGCGATGTGAAATGTACATGGATAGAGCACTATTGCACATGTTCATGTGAACAACACCGCTAAATTTAAAATATAAATAATATTTTTTTTAAATGCCTTCACGATTAGTGGTGTGCATCATATAGGTATAAAGAACTAGTGCACATGTCTTTTTTTAACAACAACGGTTGAAGATTTATATTAAAAAAAAGCTTGTGCTAATGCACAATACATAGAGGCAAAAGTATGGCAGTCCAATGAACTGTGTCCAGAGAGCTCTCTGAGAAGTCTGCTACATTCTATTGTTGAGCATAAAATTGCTCCAAAAATAACTGCTAGGTTTCCATGTAAAAATGGCTACATATGAAGATGAAATGAAAAAAAATATATTGATCATCAATAGAAACTTGATTAGAAATTGTGGGGTGCTTCTGCATCTTTTTGAAGAGTTACTAGAATTATTTTTGGATGTGGAATTTTGTCTTCTAGGTTGTGCATTGTTGGTGCCAACGTTGGGTCTAGAGGAGCCTAGTTTTGTTCATTGGCAACTTATGAATGAAAGGTTGAAGGAAGCCTTGATTTCACTGATTTGATTGAGTTTGCGGGATGTTGAGGACAGTCGAGGGGATTTTCCAATTGTTTTCTGAGTAGACTGATATGCTTGGTGTTTCTATTAACCCCACGAAGGACGGTTGTGAGCTCTTGATTATGCATGTGTTCCTTTGTTTGCAACTGGTTCTGGAGATTTGTACTATGACGTCGAAGATCCTAATGTTCCGCTTGAAGTTCTTGGAGTTGTGATCCCATTATTTCCCCTGAGGTTCTCACTGCATCTCTCAAATCTTGATTTTGGTCTCGAAGCTACTCAATAGTGCAGGAGGGACAAGAACAAGGAACTCTAGATCTTCTCCACGTGATGAAAAGGGGATGAAGGTGCACAAAGGCCTAAAAATATTTATTGAAGTGTGAATGCATCTCTAGGGGACACAGATGATGCCAAATCCACAAATAAGCTAAGGAGTTACCTTTTGCATGTTGTAGAAGACAGGTGATATGAATTTTCCACGGGCCAGAGTGCCCATCCGTAGAGGATATCTCAATTGATGATGCCATGGAAGCGAAAGGAAACATCAGGGAGTATCAGAGGATTGCATAGCATACGTACAAAAGAGAAGTATTGAAATGGAGAGGCGTGTGGGAGTGGAGGGGAGGTAAGAAAAAGGTGCCACGAAGCTGGGGAAAGATTCGCGCGTCAGAGGGCATGAAGTACAAGATGTCCAGGACGTGTGAAAGGTGGGGACGGAGGAGGAGAGAGAGGGTGGCGGAGGGAAGGGGATGAACTGGGAGGGAAGGGACAAGATTGATGGAGTTGCTACATAGAGTGGGACCCAAACGAAAATAGAGAAATCGCCACTTTTGGAAGTCCCTAAGGAAGCCACACATGGGAATTGGTTTGATTGATGGACAGAAGGCTATGTTCCTTGTTTTTAGCTGTTTTTTCTAGTTGATCAACCGTCTAATTTTGGGAGAGAAGAATATGAAAGAAATGGATCTTACCAAATTGAGATTTCAAGGTTCTTATCTGAGATTGAAGACCGATAAGAGATTGATTTATGGACTTGTTAGAACCAAGAAGTTCTTTAATAATTAGTCCAGAATCTCCAAGAACAATTAACTCATGAAGATTTATGGATCTTGCAATTCGTAGCCCCATATAAACTGCTAGGATTTTTGCTTTATTATTGGTGGTATTTTCCAGCCCCCAAGAGTAATCCAAAATCTTTTGTCCATCAAAATCTATGATGACTCATGTAACATCCCCGACCACCCAAGTCGAGTCATGCTACTCCATAAAACTCTTTCATTCTTTGATACCATGATGTAACATACCCATCATCCAACTGAGCTATGCCACATAAATTTTTCGAAGTGCATGCAATTAAAATATATACACACAAAACTCTTATGGAACTTTATATATAAAATGTAAACAGACAAATACATTCTATAAATGCACAGATTCATACTGAAATGACAGTAAACGTATACATGCAGCATATACAGGAAATACCCATAAATATAAAGACAGTTATAACCACACATAGGATAAACCCATAAAAATAAACACGTAAATAATAATGCAGCATGTAAATTTATCACACAATTGACACTTATCTTGGTCAGAATATCACCAATTGCGTGCAGACCTTCCATGAACCTCCCAGCCTTAGACCACACTGCTCATCACTCTCAGCAGTGGGTCACCCCCGAGCTGGGACTAAACTCCACCCAGGTAAAGGGATTCCTAACCAAGCTGACTATCTCAGACAACGGGAAAGACTCTGTCATAGGTGCCAACTCAAACTAATATCCTACAGTCCCTCATTCCCCACATGTCTATCCCACCCCAGGAAGTGTGCCCCTTCTCTGCTCAACAGTCCTTCGGCTGCCCCACTTCCTTTCCCGGCTTCAACAACAGGTTGGACAGGAAGTCTCAGAGCCCTGTAGTTGTATTTTAGCACCTTCAGGAAATCAATTCCCAACAATTCTCTCACCTAGAGAGAAATTGCTCACGGGCTTGACAACCTGCCTCTTCAATATCCCAAGAGCTTGAAAACATGCTTCTTCAGTCCAGCTCCCAAGCTAACCAGCTAACCAATAGGTATCGTTATGGATGCAGGTTCACATACAGTGATAGGAAGATACAGAGGATGGCTCAATGAGTGTGTGAATGTTCATAGAATGATTAACTGAATGACCGAATGATGGAAAATGAACTAAGTCCAAACAATATGTATGCATGTTCCCAACTTGACACTTGTCATGTTGGGATCTACTTTGGCCCACTTGTCCCCATCTTTAGAACTTAGGATAAAATAATTATCCATACTTTATACTTTGAGAAATATTAATATAATATTCATTTTTGGCTTAAGATCCCTAGCTTAGCCCATTTTCCTTAACTTTTAGCCCCCCTTTCCCTAACTAGTGGAGTTTAGTCCCCCATACTCTTTTATCGTAGTCGGTCTACGCGCATCGATGTATTTTATATTAATAATGAGGCATATACAAAAATAGGTGCAATAGCCTTTAATGTATAAGCTCTCTGGCCTAATCAAAACATAAGCAACCTAGCTTATAATAACAGGCTCACCAGCCTATAAAAATCATCATATACACAAAGGCTCCCTGGCCTCAAAATCGCACGCACTTAAGTTGTTGCACACAGTATCCTAAAATGTGCACACTTCATCATTTTACGGCACAATACATGCACGCACTATACCCTGGAAGGTGCATACGAAAATGATATCAAACAACTCACCAGCTTAAGTACATTTTCATTTACATTTACAATTGGGTTCGGCCTAGGGATATTACAATCCCCTCCCCTTATTTAAGCACTGTCCTTAGTGCATTATGTACATATACACAACAAAATTTCAAAAATCATCAAAAAGATGTGGGTATTCTGCCCGCATTGCATCCTCATGCTCCCAAGTAGTGTCCTCAGGACTGTAGTAGGTCCATTGGACCTTTACAAGCCCCATGGCTCGATTCCGAAGCTGTTTGGTTTTTCGGTCCAGAATGCGTATCGGATCCACTTGGAAAGCGCCTTATTTCTCCACCTGAATCACATTCCAATCAATAACATGATTAGAATCAGGTATATATTTCTTGAGCAATGATACATGGAATACATTATGAACAGACATAGATGCAGGAAATGCAATCATATAATCTACTGGATCAATCCTCTCTAGGATTTCAAACGACCCACAATAGCACGCTGCCAACTCTAAACAATTTCCCAACTTAAGGGAACTTCTATTGGATTTCACTTTCAAGAATACATGGTCCCAAACTTTAAATTCCATGTGAGTTCTTCCCTTATCAGTGTAGCTTTTATGCCTGTCTTGGGCAGCCTTTAAATTTTGATTTATTTTCAACATTTGCTCCTCCATTTCCCTGAGTAAATCGAGTCCAACCACTGCTCTATCTGTTGGGTTATCCCAGCTTACTCATGTGTTTCACTTCCTGTCATAAAGTGCCTCAAATGGGCTCATCTTTAGAGATGTTTGGTACCCATTTTTATAATCAAAATCTACTAAGTGTAGGTAGTCTTCCAATTTTGATGGTTTATCCATCACATACATCCTCAACATATCCTCAATCACTTGATTCACCCTCTCTGTTTGTCCATCTGATTCTGGATGATAAGTTGTACTAAAATTCAAATTTGTTCCAAATCCATTAAATAATCCCTTCCAAAAATTTGAGGTAAATTTTGGATCTCTGTCAAACACAATTGTCTTGGGTATACCATGTAATCTAGCAATTTCTCTCATATAAACATCAGCAATGTTGGTGGCCTTGTGAGTGAGCTTAACTGGAATAAAATGGGAAGCTTTAGTAAGCTTATCCACCACTACCATGATAGAATCATGTTAATTGTTTGTTATGGGCAGTTGGGTGATGAAGTCCATTGTTACAACTTCCCATTTCCACTCAGGAATGGGTAATGGTTGTAGAAAACCAGCGAGGCGTCTATGCTCAGCCTTTACCTTTTGACATTCCAAACATTTGGCAATAAAATGAACAACCTCTTTCTTCATTCCTGGCCAATAATATTGGCTCTTGACAGCTATAATAGTTTTTTGATAACCTGGGTGCCCAACATAAGGTACATTATGCATTTCTTTGAATATCATATTTTTCTATTCCTAGGAATTTGGTACATAAATTTGGCCCCTGTACATGAAAATTTCATCATTATCTAGCTTGTGTTCTTCAATTTTTTGTTGCATATTACCTTGTTGTAATTTTGCCACTAATTCATTGTATTGCAAATATGATTTGGCAACCTCTATAATTTTGTCTTTTAGATATGATTGGTACATGCTAATGGTTGTAGCATGTAGTTCATGCACTCTTCTGCTGAGTGCATAAGCCACTTTTTTCTCTTTCCCCTTGATATGCTTTATATCAAAGTCATATTCACTAATAAATTATAACCATCTGCTTTGCCTAGCATTTAGAGTTGGTTGATCAAATAAATATTTCATACCATTATGGTTTGTCCTCAGCTCAAACCTTTTCCCCATGAGGTAGTGTCTCCATTTCCTCAAGGCATGCACTATGGCTTCCAAATCCAAATCATGAGCGACATAATGTCTTTCATGCTCCTTCAACTTCCTTGATTCATAACATATAACAAACCCATTTTGAGTGAGGACTCCACCAAGTCCTTCTTTACATGCATCTGTGTAAACAATGAAGTCTTCATTTGGGTTCACAATACTTATTATTGGAGCACTTGTCAATAATTGTTTCAAGTGTTGGAAACTCTTTTCACAATCCAATGTCCATTGAAACTTCACACCCTTCTTTTGTAAGGAAGTGATTGGGTGTGAAATTTTTGAGAATCCTTCAATAAATCTCCTATAGTATCCTGCAAGGCCCATGAATGATCTGACCTATGTCACATTCTTTGGTGCTGACCATTCTCTAATGGATTCTATCTTCTCAGGATCCACTGTTATCCCATCCTTTGAAATGATATGTCCCAAATAATGAATTTGCTTCTGATAAAATGAGCACTTGCTCAATTTGGCGTACAATCAATGCCCCCTTAATACTTGCAACATCATCCTCAAATTATGCTCATGATCTTCTTCTGACTTGGAATATACAAGGATGTCATCCAAAAAGATAGTGACAAACTTGTCTAAATATTCTTGGAAAACACCATTCATTAAGCACATGAAAACATCTGGTGCATTTGACAACCCAAATGGCACCACTATGAACTCATAATGACCATACCTTGTCATGAGGGTGGTCTTGTTGATATCTTCCTCTTTAATCCTTACTTGATGGTATCCTGACCTGAGATCTATCTTTGAAAATATCTTTGCATCCTCCAATTAATCAAAGAGATCATCAATCCTTAGCAGAGGATACTTGTTCTTTACAATCACTTTATTCAACTGTCTAAAATCAATGCACAATATTAATGTCCCGTCTTTCTTCTTCACGAACAAGACTGGGGCACCCCAAGGTGACACACTTGGGCGTATATACCCCTTCTTTAGAAGTTCTTCAAGCTACATTTGTAACTCCTTCAACTCTGGTGCACTCATTCTCTAAGGAGTCTTTGACACTGGAGCTGCTCCAGGCATTAAATTTATAGAGAAATCAATATCTCTCTTTTTGGGTATGTTGGAAATATGGCTATAGCAGATATGACGCAGATGGTCAAGGTTGTCATTGATGGCAATCGGTTGGTTATAGAGCACGCACAAGAGATTCTGGAACACAGAAGTTGAAACACAAAGCTGAAACACAGTGTTGAAACAAAGCTGAAACACAGTGCTGAAACAAAGCTGAAACACAGTGCTAAAACAAAGCTGGAACACAAATGCTGAATCACAGATGTTGGAACATAGAAGCTGAAACACAGATGCTGAAACACAGATGATGAAACACAGATGCTGGAACACAGATGCTGGAACGCAGATGCTGGAACGCAGATGCTGAAACACAGATGCTGAAACACAGATGCTGGAACACAGATGCTGGAACGCAGATGTTGGAACGCAGATGTTGAAACACAGATGCAGAAACACAATGCTGAAACAGAGCTGGAACTTATGCTGAAACACAGCGCTGTAACAGCTGAAACACAGTAATGTTACATATGCTGAAACACAGCGCTGGGCTGAAACACAGTGCTGGAAACTATGTTGAAAGAGCGTTGGATCTTTGCTGATCAAAACGCACGCCTTAGCCACGGCCATGACTAGCAGCAG
>ML778180.1:368882-429447 GCA_009831015.1 Picea engelmannii | reverse complement strand
CCCCCCCCCCCCCCCCCTCTCAGTTAGTTCATACCTGTAACAGGGTAGTCCTGGTACCTCCTTGAACACATCTTCAAAATCTTCCATAACTACATGATCTTCCAAATTTGGCACCTTATCTTTAGGCGTCTCTTCCATATGAGCTGCAAATATTTGACACCCTTTTCTGTAACATTTCTTTAGCTGCAATGCTGAAATTTATCTGATGGTTACTGCCTTGGGAATTCCCTGCAATTTCCTTAGGCTCCCTTGCTCATCCATGCAAGTAAATTCCTTGTTATGACAGTCTAGGATTGCATGATGTTGGTCCAACCAATCCATCCTAATTAAATAGTCATGGGAACCTAAAGGCAAGATGTTCAAATCTGCCCTAGTGTTCAGCCCATTCATGTCCATAAGACATGACTTAACCATCTCATTAACTTTTCTTTTGGCTCCAATAGCCAGCTGCGCCAACCAAGATTTTCCATGCTTGCTTATTGGCAAATGCAAACTTTCCACCATCCTAGGATCTATATAACTATGATTAGCTCCTGAATCAATTAAAATAGCAATGGTTTGGTTGTTGATCATACCTTCCACTTCAATCATATGTGACTGATACTATGCTTGCTTGTTGTCCAGGGTTGCATAGATTCTTGGTACATTTCTTCCCATGTCCTCCATTGTTTCAGCTTGTTGTACATTATGAACAGTCCTTACTTTTTCACCTCTGTGAGGACAATCTCCCAACATATGATCTCCTTTACAACCCCAACATTGAATAGGTGGTTGCCTTAGCCTTTGACCCCCTACCTCAATCGTTCTGGGTTCTCTAGAAGTTGGTTGTCCCTGAGTATTATTTCTGAAGAATGGTGGCTTAGTTCTCTTCTTCCTCTGATCCATCTTGAATTTATTTTTGTCTTCCCGAGCTTTTTGGAAAGTTGGCCTTGCTTTTTGTTGATCATATAGGCATTTAGCTCACCTTGTGGTCTCCTCCAATGTCTTGGGATCATCATACTGTATTTTTTCATTGATGAATGATGGAAATCCACTCAAATACCTTTGAATCTTAACTATCTCATCCTTGATGAAAGAAACATACTTCAGCAGTTCTAAAAACCTTCTTTCATATTCATCTATAGTCATACTCCCAAGCTTGATTTCAAAGAAATCTTTCATTTTCCTATCATAATATCTCTTAGTCAAGTATTTCTTCTCAAAATACTTCTTGAATTCCCTCCAAGTAACACTTTTCTCTTTAATGTGTTGCACCTGCACAAGATGATCCCACCACATGGATGTCTTTCCCTTGAGTTGATAGATGACAATTCTTCCTTCTGCATGAGAAGAATAATTATGCAATTGAAAATATTTTCTCATGCCCAGCAGCCATGTCTCTGCATCTTCATCTTTCTTGTGCTCACCATCAAATGTAGGAGGTTTGATTTTATTTATTTCTCCTCGTAGCTCATCCACCCCAAACCTCTTATGCTTCTTGACAGGGGATGGACTTGAGTTGTTGTGTGCTCTCTTATTGGAATTCCTCGGGGAGTGACAGTGATGTCTACTAACACTTCTGGTTCTTCTTTTCTCATCAGGAGACCTGTGACTTCCTGATTTGCTTGAGCCACTCTGCTTATCCAATTTCTTTTCTATTTTGTTCAAGCTCTGCATTAAATTCATGTTGAAGTCCTCTTATTGCTCCTTGGATCTCATAAGCCTTTCATTATCATATTTATGGCTTTGGACATCCTTCTATAAATTTCTAATGGTCTCTACCATATTTATGTTTTCATCCCTTACTTCTCCATGTCCAATGGAGTTTGTTCCTTCAATGCCCAAATGGACATCCATCACTCTAATCTCATCTTCCTGGTTGTAAGTCCCTTGTGCATCTTCCATTACTCTAGACTTTGTGTTGATCTTGATCTGATCTAGTTGTTAACTCTGCAAAATGTGCATCCAACAAAACTTTGTCAGGCTAACTGTTTCAACAATTTCATGAAAATATGAACCATTTTGGTTCAATAATATATCAGAATTGTTTCTTCTGATTTCCTGGAAAATTGAATGCTCGTATCAATTTCTGGGTGAATAAATATATTCTATTGTCCTAGACCTTTCCAACGCCTACTTCCATGCTCAATTCCGAGTCTTGAGCAAAACGTTATGGTTATTTGAAAATTGCCCATTAATTTTCCTGTTCACTCTTCAACTTGGCGCAACTCTACACTGTAAATATGCATTTTTGCACCTACTCCATTAGATTTTTCGTAGGATCTCAATTGGGTTTCTTCATATACATATTCTACACACTCTGTCCAAGTTTCACCTTTTTCTGGGTTCCGATATGCTAGTTATAGCATGCTAAAGTTCTAGGCCAATTCATGTTTTTGGTCTGGAATGCTATAGGTACCTTTTTTTCCATATTAAACATTTTTTGCATGCCCAGAAATTTAATTCATCTCTAGGAATGTATTCTATGTTTCAATATATTTCCATTGATTTCTCCTGCGCCTCAATTTGATTTCGGAGCAGAAAGTTATGGCTCTTCAAAGTTAGTTGGGTCTTAAAATTTACCCTCCACTGTTTGTGTTGTAACTTTCTCATAAAAGCTTCATTTGACGAATTGTTTACACCATTAGAGAGCTCTCTCTGAGCTCTTTTATTTGAGATGCAGATACATATTGTACCTTGGTAAACTCTATTCTCATGGTTTTTTACTAGCTAAAAACGCTCTTAAGGGCCTAAAAAACACGCTACAAAAAGATGACGTTCAAATGATATAAAACATCACAGTTTTTGTTGTTGTTCACCCTCCAAACAACTTCGCGCACACAAATTTCAACCTCTACACATATATTTAGCATGAAAAACAACACCATAGGGTAAATCGTGCTCCGCATACCTATAACCATTGTGTATCACTTCTATGTCGCGCCAATAACTGACGCACACTACTTTTGTGTTGCACGCCAATATCCACCGCGTGAAATTTTGGTTCTTGCACTATTACCCATTGCACACAATTTTTGTATCACGCAGTGATATTCTACACGCATTTCACCCTACGCGCTACACCATGCCAAATTTTAGTACGCCCCCGCCATGCGCCAATAGTCTATGTGCATCATTAACTAAACTGTCGCGTGCCAACATATACTCATATTGCGCGCACACCAACAAAATTTATTTGCGCTCTACCAATACTGCGCACACCACGCGCACCATTATTATGTGTGTGCACACCACACGCACCTTATTATGCATATGCACACCGCGCAATGCTAAATTTAGTGCATGCACCCGCACACCAACATTTTTCCGCACGGTGCCAAAATTTAGCATGTGCACTAGCACGCCAATATTTTTTCGCGCAGTGCCAAAATTTAGCACGCGCACCAGCACGCCAATATTTTTCCATGTGACACCCAATTTTTACATATCACAAGATTTTTACTGTGCATCATGCATTTTTAGTGCGCCCACCTGCACACATACATTTTTATGCGCATCAATTCCTAGTGAATTCCGTTGTAGAAATTGGGGCTTTTTTTCCAAATTTTTCCCCAATTTACCATATACATCCTGCAACTATGAAATTTGCTCAATTTCACCCTGATAACACCAATTCAACCTCTATAACAACACATCGTTGTGGGTTGACATTTCTAGAACGAATTTTTCCCAAACTCAAGTCACGAATTGAGAATTTTAATTACTAATATCGCTCCAACTATCATGGCTTCACTGTAACTTCAAATTCAACCAATTCCAGGTTTGGATTTTCTATAACAGATATCAAATCATTAATATCTCACCACTTGGCCGAATTTCTCAATTTTCCCATGAATTTAACAACAAAAATTGGGGCATTTTCCCAATTTTGCGTCGTTGCTTCTAAATTTTACCATGTACTCTCTATAACTTGAAATTTGGCCAGTTCGAAATAAATCCTCTGTGACATTTCGCTTCAACTCAAATTGCTCGGCCCATCCAGGCTCAGTGTTGAAAACTGAAGCTCTGATACCATATTATAACATTCCTGGCCACCTAGGTCAAGCCATGCTACTCCAGAAAACTCTTTCATTCTCTAATACCATGTTGTAACATACTCAGCATCCAACTAAGCTATGCCACATAAATTTTTCAAACTGCATGCAATTAAAATATATACACACATAACTATTGCGGAACTTTATATATAAAACGTAAACAGACAAATACATTATGTAAATGCACGAATTCATACTGAAATGACAGTAAACGTATACATGCAGCATATACAGGAAATACCCATAAATATAAAGACAGTTATAACCACACATAGGATAAACCCATAAAAATAAACACGTAAATAATAATGCAACATGTAAATTTATCACACAATTGACACTTATATTGGTAAGAATATCACCAACTATGTACAGACCTTCCACGAACCTCCCAGCCTTAGACCACACTGCTCATCACTCTCAGTTGTGGGTCACCCCCGAGCAGGGACTAAACTCCACCCGGGTAAAGGGGTTCCTAACCAGGTTGACTATCTCAGACAACAGGAAAGACTCTGTCACAGGTGCCAATTCAAACTAACAACCTACAATCCCTCATTCCCCACATGTCTGTCCCACCCCAGGAAGTGTGCCCCTTCTCTGCTCAACGGTCCTTCGACTGCCCCACTTCCTTTCTGGGCTTCAGCAACAGGCCGGATAGGAAGTCTCAGAGCCATGTAGGATAGGAAGTCTCAGAGCCATGTAGTTGTAGTTTAACACCTTCAAAAAATCAATTCCCAACAATTCTCTCACCCAGAGAGAAATTGCTCACCGGCCTAACAACCCGCCTCTTCAATATCCCACGAGCCTGACAACCCGCTTCTTCAGTCCAACTCCCAAAGCTAACTAGCTACCCAATAGGTATCGTTATGGATGCAGGTTCAGATACAGTGATAGGAAGATACAGAGGATAGCTCAATGAGTGTGTGAATGTTCATGGAATGATTGACTAAATGATGGAAAATGAACTAATTCCAAACAATATGTATGCATGTTCCCAACTTGACACTTGTCATGTTGGGAGCTACTTTGGCCCACTTGTCCCCATTTTTAGAACTTACGATAAACTAATTATCCATACTTTATACTTTGAGAAATATTAATATAATATTCTTTTTTTGCTTAAGCTCCCTAGCTTAGCCCCTTTTCCTTAACTTTTAGCCCCCCTTTCCCTAACTAGTGGAGTTTAGTCCCCCATACTCTTTTATCGTGGTCAGTCTGTGCGCAACAATGTATTTTATATTAATAATGAAGCATATACAAAAATAGGCGCACTGGCCTTTAAGGTCTAGGCTCTCCGGCCTAATCAAAACATAAGCAACCTAGCTTATAATAACAGGTTCACCAACCTATAAAACTCATCATATACACAAAGGCTCCCTGGCCTCAAAATCGCGCGCACTTAAGTTATTGTGCTCAATATCCTAGAATGTACACACTTCATCATTTTACTGCGCAGTACATGCGCGCGCTATACCCTCGAAGGTGCATACAAAAATGATATCAAGCAACTCACCAACTTAAGTACATTTGCATTTACATTTACAATTGGGTTCGGCCTAGGGATATTACAACTCCCCTCGCACCTCCCGCCCCTAAGAACTAGTGCACATGTTAATGTCAACAACACCGTTGAGTTTAAAATGGAATTAATATTACTTTCATTATCGAAACCATAATGTTTTAAATTGGTTCATAGGTCATCGATGCATAATAAATAGTAGTTTGGCACCGATGCTTCTATTAATTTATAAATCACTGCATGGATACAACAATTTGTAAACAAATGTTTTCGATTTCACGAAGGAACTGTTATCATATATCAATGTGTATTCATATGATTAATGCACTGCTGCGTATCAATTTATTATACACATCGATAAATTATTTTGTAAAAAAAATCGTAATTTTTATATCTGATGATTCCTAGTTTTTTTTGTTTTTTTTGAGATTATGAAAATTCCAAGGGACAAATGAGGGGGAAACCAATACATGCCAGTAAGGATGTCCAAAAAAGTGTAGAAGATGTAAAATAAATTAACATAATTGCATCGCAGGAGGAGCCATTCCAACAACAACGCGAATTAGAGGTATGCAATCATTCATTTATTATTTTAAGTACATTGAATTTAATTATTGCGTGAAACACTGGTCTTCAATTGTTTTGTTGCAGAAAAGAAAAAAGAAATGAAACCCATTCAACAAATAAGACAAGATGGTGATGAATAAAAGGGTTGATCACAAACTTTGAGAGTGCTTACATTTTCAACCTTGCTTAAGATTTCATATTTATTATGATATTTATATTTAAATAATTAATTTACACTTGTTCATGGATGTCTTATCATAGGTGCTAACATACAAAGAGGAGTCAACCGATGAATTGATAGACATTGGGTTAAGTATGGGTTGTGAGTATATGTTGAAGTATCAAGGTTTAATTGAATAATTTGTAAGTAACTATGTTGTTTAACCTCTTTTGTTTTATAATTAATGGAACAACAAGAAACCTTTTATATTAATTATATCAATTGTGCTTTGTCATGGTGTATTAAACATGAAGGATACAAAGTATGGAGTCCAACCAACATAAGAGTTTTTTAGAGAAGGCATGAAGCATAACTTCGAATGAATATGTATTGTTTATGAAAGACTCGATGCTATGGTATATTTTTTTATTTACGTAATCGTGTATATTCTACTATATATACATAAATGTAGATATGCTTATTACACTTTATTTTTATGTTTGTAGATGGAAGATGAAGAGGTGGAACATTAAGATTCAAAAACAAACCGATAAAAAAAACATTAGGTTAAATAACCAAAATACAATGTCACCTACAAATGATGAAGAAATGAGGCATGCACACAGTTCGAGCAATGCTAGTAGTTCAAGTGATGAATGACAATCAATATAATTGAATGTTACTGCAAGTTGCATGTTTTGAAATATTTGTTTGTGAAAATTAGGAATTTTGTTTAATGTACTAGACATATTGTCCCAATTGCATGAAGACATGTTACCAATAAGTGTAACAATTACATATTGGTTGCATTTTAATTATTGTGAACCTTTACATTGTCTCATTGTGTATGACGATGTGTGTCTTATTCATATATAATAAAATGAGTTTATTATTTTATTGCATTTTCAAATGTTGTAAAATGTTGCATCGTTGATTAATTAATATGTGGATGATTTACAAATTGTCACAAATAACAAAGGTGTAATATGTTAGATTACACATTAATGCAATCATTATATCAAAATGCAATAACAAAAATATAAGAAACAATATTATTATAAAAAGATATTTGATTTTGAGTTGGTTAATTGAAAAATTGCAAAAAAAACAATTAATTAAAATATATACATATCAATGCATTATATTCTTATGAACTTACTAAAAAGTGTGTGCCATAATATAGAAAACAATGTGTTTTAATGGGTTATATGCATCGGTGCCTATTAATTATATTGAAGCACCAATGCCAAATATTGTAGAAAAACATTGTTCCTTAAATGACATAACGTCCAATTGATTATATTTATCATTTCAAAAGTTTACGATGTGTATGTTTACAACACTCACGGATGCTCTAAATATAATATATGAACCAGTACTTTAAATATACTATACACACTGGTGCTTAGTAATAAAGAATGGCATCGACATCTCACCTCGAATATTCAAAATTTCACTACCCTTCGGTGCACAGGGTAATACAGACATTGGTGCATACGAATTGTAAAAGTAACAATGTGCCATAAAAATAGAACAACCCGATGCATAACATTTATAAGAGCACCGGTGTTGTATACAAAAAAAAGTATGAAAAGTGTGTACATAAACTCAAAAAACACTAGTGTTGCATACAATAAAAAAATGTAGAATCGATGCGTAATAATTATAAGAGCACTGGTGTTGCATATAACAAAAAAAAGGTAAAATCGGTGCGTAATAATTGTAAGAACATCGATGTTTTTTAGGATTAAGTAAGCACCAATGTAGGTCTCATAAGAACGCACTAACAAAAAACCTTCGCTAAGACCTCAGCCTGCCAAATTTTTTTAGTTATATGGAACATCAATTAAAACCTCCACTAAAACCTTTGCTTCAAATAGTAGAGGTCGTAGCAGAGATTTTTTTGAAAATTTTTCCAAATTTTCTAACACTAACACTAAAAACCTTTGCAAAAACCTCCACTACAAGGTGTTTTCCTTTTAGTGTTTGCATATACAGGGGGTCCTTCCACCCTTTTGTTTTCATGAGGCATAAAAAGTATCAAAAACTCTATGTCGCAAAGCAAAAAGCTAGTCTTCATAAGTCCTGAAGAATGTCAACCAAACTCTTAAATTATCATTGTGAAAAAGTCAAAAGTTCATTTCAAAAAACAGATAGGATTCTATATCCAAGATTCATGAAGATAAGTGGAAATATGTCTCAATTGGGATCATTGATCCCCCAAACACCTTCTTGCAGGTCGAGGCCATCCTTGGATAGCATATCAACTTCGTTGTTGTTTTCCCTGTACACATGAGAAAATGTGATGCGAGTAAATGTGGATTGCAGATGTTTTGTGTCTCAAAAAGGGGTTGTAATAAAAATTTCATCAATTTAGCTTCTCCATTCATCCATTTGATCACAAATTAGGAGTCTTCCATGACTTGAAAATGAGTGAGCCCCTTTTCCTTAGTTAGTAGTAGAGCCAATTTTATGGTTGTAAGCTCACTTTGGTTATTTGTTGAAGGGTTGGTGCTAGCTTTGAAACCAAGGGTATGGTTTTGTGTGAAGAAGATTCCCCCCTCCCTACTCCTCTAGGCGGGGCTCCCTGGGAATTAGCTTCATCAAAGAAGGTCCATGGAGTATGAGTTTTAATTATTAGATCAATGTTTTGTGCTCTCTGGTGGACTGGTAAATCTTGGAGGAAATCTCTTAAGATGTTCAAACTTTGTGAAGCACACTTGAAAGGAAATGTGTCCTTCTTTTCAAAAAAAATTCATTTCTTGCAATCTAGACACCCCATGATATAGTTAGGGGCAAGGATTTGAAAGTTTTTATCTCTTTGTCCTTGAGCCATTTTCTTAAGGTCGCTTCAATCAATTATCCTCCTTGCCATTTTGAATTTATATTATTAAGGCATTCAAATTCTCTCCAAACCTACTCAGTGAAGGGGTAGATGAGGATAACATGAACATATGTTTTTGAATTTGCTTCACATAAACTACATCTTCATGGGCCCTCATAACTTATTTTTTGTAGTAAGTCTCATGTTAGGGATCTTTTATTTAACAATATTCATGCGAATATTTTGGCCTTGGCAAGACATTTGTACTTCCAGAGTGCTTTTGTAGTGTAGTTAGGGAATAATATGGGGTACCTAGGGAGGTAGCCAAGGGAATACTAGTAGATAAGTATTGTTATGTATAAAGACCAATTTTAATAAACAAGGCCTAGTGTGAATGCAATAAATGTAAGAGGACTTACTAGAAGGTTCCTCCTCTAGAATGTTCTTAGGTGGTTGGTAGCACTATACAAAGGGGTTCAAGCAATGTAATGGAAAGTCATGAAGTATTGTATTTGGAGCGGTAACTCATTAGGAGGTTTCCCCCTCGAAGAGGCAAGTGAACAGGAGTGGATCCCTTCCGTAATAGGATCTATTGTATGGTGTTGCCATACCCTAAGGGTTTTCATAATAATAAAGTGTGGGTTTTCTATATTTTTCTTTGGATCTTGTGTGGTGAATGTTTTTGTAGATCTAAATAACTTAACAACTTTCCACCACCAGTAAGAGGGCCTATCAAAACCTTCAATGGCCAAAGTATTATAGATGAGTCTGGGTTTATAGCCCCTTATTGGGTTTGTCAACTAGAGGAGTTCATCATCTTCTGGATTAATGTATACATTTCACTTCTTGAGACAATCATGGTAAGAGGTCCATATTGTTTCATATTCTTCGGTAAGCCATTGTTGTTTCCTAGAATTCAAAGCATTCCCTACTACGATTTGACAAATAGTAAAAGAAACTTTTGATCTAAGATCAAGGATGAAGGGTATGGGTAGTCGATGCTAGTATTTACTTCCCATGCAGGGGTTGAGTCTAAGCTATACCTTCTCTCATTTTCCAATCCTCCAGATTAACTAGTTTCCAATCAGGGGGGAAGTTGCAATGGTAGATTTACAAATGATGGATGATGACTGAGTTTTCTTATTTGGGGTGTGGATCTAGTCTTCAATAGAGAGATGACCAAGATATTTCTCCTTCATTACCTATTCCTAGAAACTATTTCCTTGAATGTCTCCAAACATTTTTGGCTACCTAGGCTTTGGAAAAAAGGAAATATTTTAGAGGCCCCATCCTCCTTGACTTTTAGGGATGCCCAGGTTTCTCCAAGAGACCAATGTCATTTCTTTAATCTCTTGGTTCCCTACCCATATGAATCTATGGTAGATTTGGTGAATTTTGTACAACATCCCTTTCAAGATGCAAGCCAAAGGAATCCAATGGACCAAAATGGCCTCAAGGACATATTTTACAAGGGAAAGACAACCACCACGAGATAACCATCTATTACACAATGGGTTTAATATTTTTCCAATATTGGCTATGAGCCATTGCTAATATCCCTTCAGGTACATGTTTTATTTTAAGTGTAAATCCTAGTACTCGAGGTTGGTTTCGAAGGTCGAGGTCAAGAAGGGGAAAGTTTGGGAAATGTAGAGTTTTTCATGATCTAAAAGACCCCAACTTATTATCAAGGACTTAGAGGAGTTTATGATCATTCCCATGGAAGTGTAGAACAAATCAAGAATATCTTTGAGCTTATCCACCATGAATTTTTAGCCGTCACAGAAAATTCAGATGTCATTGAAAAAAAGTAAATGTGAAACATAACATTGATTTCCAATTAGGTTACCTTTGAAAGTGTCATTTGTTGTAGTTTCCTTGAGAGATGTACTTAATCCTTTTGCTACTGGGAGGAATACTAAGAGGGGTAGAGGGCACCCCTAGTGAATTCCTTTTTCATAATTGAAAAACAATGAGACCAATCCATTGATTAGTACTATGAATGTCATGAAGTTGATGCAAGCCATAACCTAGGCCACAAAGTGTAGACTTATGCTCAAGTGTATTAAAATGAGATGAAGGAAAAGCCAGCTGACCCTATCAAAGGCATTGGACATGTCAAATTTGGTTATTATGACCTTCATATTCTTTTTTTCACCAAGTGCATCCTCTCCTAGGAAACACCAATTGCCTCCTGTGTTCGACGTCCTTCAAGGAAGCCAAACTACTCCAGAGAGACTTTCTTAGAGAGGGTTTCTTTAATCCTTCTAGAGATGATTTTGGAGATGATCTTATAGATACTATTGCAAAGTGAAATAGGATGGAAGTTCTCAAAACTTGTGGGGTTGTTTGTCTTTAGTATAAGTGCAATAAAGGTATTGTTGAAGGCAACCAAAACCTTCCCTATAAGTTGAGTATCTTCCACTACCATATGTAAATATGCTTCAATGAATTCATAACAACTTATAAATAATTCTATGGGTAGTTCATTTAGGCCTAGGCTCTTGTCCTTTTGGAAGCTATGAAGGGTTCTAAGTAGTTCCTCTTTCCTTACCTTAGCCACGAGTTATTGATTATCTTCATGATCAATGAATCTAGGAAATGAATTGGAAATTCTAAGTATGACATCAATTGTGGCCCTATTGTTCTTTTTGAAAAGATTTTGGAAGTGGGAGATCCCCCATAAAGCAATGTCCTTAAAGTTTTCATCCCAGGATCGATCTCCTTTCTCTATTTTCCTAACAAAGTTGGAATTTTTCCTACAATTTGCATATCTATGAAAGAATTGTGTTGTTATCCCTTGCTTCTAGCCATAATTCTCTCATTTTTAAGAATCGTTCATTTTCTTTGTTTATCAGTAGATTCCTTCTTTTATTTTCCAGCTGGCAAAGTTCCTCCTTCTATGCATATGAAATAAATCCAAATCCTTCTAAAGAGAGACTATAAGTGATGACATCCTCTATCTCCATGAGGAGCCTTTCATCTTTTTTCTTATTTATCTTTAGACCATTTAATAACCAATTGTTTAGTTGTTCGCATGTTTTCTTAGAATTGAATGGTTGTGGATTCTTTAAGAGAACTATTGTACATGACCCATGCACTCTTGAAAAATTGGATGAAATCCTCACTTTTGATCCATTCCAGGTTTAATTTGAAAGGACTAGGGTGTTTTGTAATAATAACGACCACTTCAAGTAGAATTAGGTTGTGGTCAGATTTGTAACGTCCCCAACCCCCAATTGACTGGGAAACATCACTTCGAAAACATCTCCTACTATGATACCATTTTTGTGACATCCCCAACCACCAACATACCAACCATGCTACCTCATAGAAATAACAATTATCATATGCATATAAATAAAAACATAAACAGACAACATATTCTACTAATACAAAGATTAGTGTGGAAATAATAGTAAAAGCATACATGCAGTATTCACAAGCAAAACCCATAAATATAATAGCATATACAGGCAATACTCATCCATATAGCATGTACAAATACACAACATGTAAATGAACAGAGAAATGGGTATTTATATTTTAATTGAAGTACACCAACTGCGTGTAGACCTTCCATGAACCTCTCAGCCATAGACCACACTACTCATCACTCTCGGCAGTGGGTCACCCCCGAGCTGGGACTAAACTCCATCAGGAAAGGGATTCCTAGGCTAGGCAGGGACAACAGGAAGTTGCACAAGACAACAAGAAGGATTTCCTCCAAGGAGCCACTTACGCCCACAACTCACAGACTCTCATTCCCCACATGCCTATCCCACCCCAGGAGTGTACACCTTCACTGTCACACAGTCCATCAACTGTTACACCTCCCTTTCCTTGGGATTCAGCAACAGGCCGGATCAAGAATTCTCAGAGCTCTGTAGCTGCTACTGGACTCCCTCCAATAGAACTCACTTCTTTAACACACTCTCTCACTTGGAGAGAGTTGCTCATAGGAGAACTCTCTTCCTCAACACACTCTCTCACCTGGAGAGTGTTGCTCACAGGCCTGAAAACCTGATTCTTCTATCCACGAGCCTGGAAACCCACCTCTTCACTCCCGCTTCTCAACACACGACAAGGTGATGACAACAATAGAAACTGGAGGTGGGGGAAACGGTGAAACACATGAAACCCGCAGGGTATGGGTTCAGTAAGATATCAGTTCGGGCTTGTTGCAGAGGTTTAGGATCGTTACGGTTCAATAATGGTGGACTAGCTGATTGTGTGCTTGCTCAGTCCATGGGTGAATGGGCCAACCCATGACCATAATTCTTCGCATGGCCAAAATGGAGAGAGCGAACTTGTGAAGAAAGATGGCAAGAATCCCCGTGCCCCCTCACAATGTTGGAATTTCCATATGGATATGCATGCACCTAGGTTGACACGTGGCTCTCTTGGGAGCTTGTCTCCCTCCACTTGGAGTTCGTTCCTCTCCCTCAAGAAACTTAGGATAAATTAATATCCTCTTTACAACCCTTTACAATAATAATTATATATTGTTCTCTTGGTTTTAAGCTCTTAATATTAGCCCCCCCTTTCCAGCCTCTGATCCCCCCTTCCCTTACCCAGCCTAGTGGAGCTTAGTCCCCCATACTCTTTCTTCATGGTCGGTCTACACGCAATGATTTTTTTATATTAATAATATGAATATTTACATGTACAAAACAGGCTTCTGGCCTTTAACATCTAGGCTCTCTGGCCTAATAAGCACATAAGCTTCCTTGCTTATAACACTTGGCTCACCAACCTACAAAACATGTTACAATTCATAGTTACAAATGGGGTTCGGCCTTGGGATATTACAAGATTCCCCTATTGTTGACACCGATTGTCTAATTGTGAGCGATTCATCCAGAACATTTTCTGATACTAGGAATCTATCAAGGCATTTGGCTATATGAGCCTCCCATGTCCTTCAGATAGTCTAAGTGGGGGTAAGCTTAGCTGACTCAATGTCTAGTAGCCCAATATGTTATAAGCATCTAATAAAGAATTTTGAAAGATCATCTGGTTCGGCTGTTATCCCCCAAATCTTAGATGAGCCAAGTGTAAAATTCAAATTTCCTCCTAATATTATCATCCCTTGTTGGAACAAAGATTTTGAAAAAAGGCATTCCCAATATTTATGTCAATCTACATAGGGTCCATAGATATTTAAGTAAATGAACTCTTTCCCTTGGTTGAAAAAATCAAGGGAGATAGTCATCCTAGACTCAAGTGCCCACGATTTAGAGAGGGAAAAAACATTTTTCTTCCATCCTATAACCAAACCACCTAAGTGGCCTAGGGCATACACAAAGATAAATTTCCATCCTTTAAACATCTTAGCAAGGTATTGAATTGTAGTTCCTCCATATGTCATGATCTCTTGCAAGCATATAACATCTAGATTATGTGTGTTAACTAACCTCCCAAGGGCCAATTTTTTGGAGGGATTGGACAACCCTCTATAATTCAAGGAGAGGAGGATCATTTTGATCCCACCTTAGGGGTAGATGATCTAAGGGCCCCAATAAGAGATTTTTCTCTTCCACATTTACCTCTGAATTTGCTTGCTTTTAAGCTATGGAAAATTAATATTTCCTGCCTCTTTGTCCATGTTTGTGTTTTTTATCTTCCAAGTGTCCAAGGCTTCCTTCAGAAAATCCATTGCAGAGTCTCGAGTCCTTGTGACAGGGTCTCGTATTATATATTTTTTTTTCCTTCGAGGAGGTGGAGACTTCCATGGATTCCTTAACCAATGGGTCTATCAAACGTGGGGGGATGATCTCAAAGGTTTGCAAAGTGGCGTTAGGGGTTCTTCCAGCCCATCCAATGATATTAACAAAGAAGGCTAAGGATTTGAGAAGCCTAATAGTTTGGAGAGGAAGTTCTCATGAACAATTTCAGTTTTATCCTCTACATTAGGTTCCCAAGAGCCAAATTGAAGTATAATAGTGGAATCTATAGGAGAAGTGGGGGAGGATGGATTCTTACCCAATGCATAAGAGTTCTCCCTTTTTGTTTGAGGTTATGCCTAGGACAAACCTATTATTCCTTTGATATCCTTTTTGCTAGAGAATTTTGAATTGGAGGGTCGTTTTCCAAGGAAACCTATTGTGTATAAGTTGAAGTAGTTGTTTCTTCTACCATAAAAATTGGTTCTTTGATAATTAGAGAATATTTTTGTACCCATTGTTTTCTAGAGAAGAAAAGGGCATAGTCCTTGACTAGGTGGCATACTCGTGGCACCTTTCAAACTTAAGCAATACTCCTTCATAGTCTAGATCTCGATGAAAAACCGCAGGTCCTTTTATCATGGTGATGGAATCCACTATCCCTTTAGTTAGGTCAAGTCCTATGAGTATCCTAGCCAACCCCATATATCCAGTTTCCCGACAGGAAGTGTCAATTTCAAATAAAAGTCCGAAGGTGTTTCCAATTTATATGAAAACATCCTCAGACCAAAGCAACAACAGTAATCTTGGCATTATGATCCATACATGAGTGTAGTCAATCTATGAAGAACGTGCATCAAATTCCAATTGCCACTTTTTTCAGGAATAGAGCTTGAGGCCCCCATTTCCAAAAAAATTGAGGATTTTGTTTGCATCCTTCAGGGTCTTAATTGGCCAACCAATCTAGCCTCTTACCAAAATCATGCTTCATGATTTGTAGCCTAGAAGCGCATCAAATTTATCCTCTATCCAATTTTTGAGGGAAGTTGTTCCCATTCTGCAGCTAGCAAACCTGTCGACTAGTGAAGATTTTTCAAAATCCATGATTTCATTGAGCCTTACACTATATCTAAGTAGCACATTTATTACCTCGGCCTTCCAATTGATACACTTTTTTTTTCTCCTCTGAAACCCTAGCACTATTGGACCTATGCCTCTAATTACAAATATGGTGGCAGAGGGGGTAATTCCACTCATTAGGTCACCTATAAGAAATTATCAAATGAAGCCAAGTCCTTGATGCTCTTGAGCATTTCCTTCAATGGAGTTCGGGCCTAAACCACATGCCATCAAATTGAGCATGAATTCATCTTTCGTGGGGGCACATATGAAATTGGTCCTAGGGGGTGGGATTAATTTTCCACATGTATTTGCAAAATTTGTATGTTTTGCTTCATCTAGGTGGCATCCCAAAATGGCTAGTCTAGGGTTATGCTCAAGCCAGCCGAGATTCCCATATCAAGCTGTAGAGGTTAGTGTTGTTGAGCTAGGGGTACAAACTATCAAGAGTGGAAGTTAACATGTTGAGATTATCCTCTTCATGTCCTCCCTTGTGTCATGTCATACCAAATCCAATGTAGGAGAGGCAGATGGAACGAGGCCCAAGGTGACCTATAAGTCTTGAGAGTCCACCCATATTTTATTCTCACCAAGATCCTTTGTGTAATCCATGAGGCATGAAGGAGGGGTGGACTTCCAAGATAGTAGGAACCCTAGCTACATTGGCACAATGTCAATCCTGTGGAAACCCTATGCCAATACATCCTCATCAACAAAAACCCAATTATCCTAAGTTTTGATGCCTGAAGGATAGGCACTACTACAATGGACAAATTGCACCAAGATATTTTGTTAACAAAACTCAACTCACCTACCACATATCATTCAATCCAAAACTCTCTATAGTTATGGCATCCAAAACTCACCTATGGAGTTGCTTTGAGTGCAGTGCCACAACCATTTAAACACCTCCCCCACAATTGCACCAAAAATCATCGCAGTAGAAGCATTGGCTCCAAATTTGATTGATCTAAATGAGTCATGTATGTTTCTTTAGAGGTGTACAAAAACAAAGAGTTAGCCTATGTGTTGGTTGTGGGTGGTGCAAACTTTCCTGATTAGTGCATTCCTTTTCCATGTTCAAATTTATTTTAGACTTTTCCATTCAATTGCATTCCTTTGCACCTTTCAACTATGTTCCTTCACCCTCCATTATTAGTACCTTTCCCAACAACATATTTTAAATAAAAAATAGTGATTGGATTTAAGGAAAATAATAGCCCATGCCTTACACATACTTGGAGATCCTTGACATGCCCATTTAAAAAATCCCCAAGCTTTCTAAAAATCAAAGTCTGGCTCTTTAAGAATTCTTTGAGTCTTTTATGCCTGAGGCTTCCAACTTCCCTCAAAAGAAATTCTGATTTTGTGGGCTACTTGAGTTGGACTCATATTAGTCTCTTGAAAAATCATGTTATTTCTTGAGATCCAAATCAATGATACTATAAAGCAAGGTAAATCCTCTATGTGGCTCGTGTGTGTGTGTGTGTGTGGGGGGGGGGGCGCGNGGGGGGGGGGGGGGCGCGTGTGTGAATAAAACATGAATGACAATAACATGGATAATAATCATTAGATTCTATTATCTTATGACATCTAGGAATAACTTCTATGACTATACAAACTTCTTCCATCTATCCTACATTAGTTGTGAGGATTGGTTTGAGATAGTATATGAGACCTAATATGTCACGATTGGGGTGTCCATGGGTATGTTGCTCCCCTCTATCAACATAATAGTTGAATGAGGAGTTCACAGATATAATGCCCCACTATTAACATTATAAGATGGTTATGATTACTTGCTCAACCTTCTCCTCCTTCTCTTATTTTGTATATATACGTGTGAATAAAATTAAAACAATAATAACATATATAATAATAAACATACACTTATTATTTTTATTTGTAATAAGGTAGCTAAGACAAACCATTCTACGACTATGAAGATGGGTTTTGTCCCTCTCATTGTCTAGGGTTTACCCTAGCCGTCGTGCCCTGAGAAGTTTCAGATTCCCTCCACAACAAGTTGCACCACATTGTAGGAGTTGTCAAGATTGTATCTAGGTAGAGTATTAGTTGGGGTTTTTAGATGCCACTAGTATGGATGTGCCCAACAGTCTTGAGAAGGAAGCCTTTGCTTTCCTCCTCAAAGCTTCCAAATCTGTAGGAGAGAAATGCCCAATGAAGAGTAAATTTGTCAAAATGACTGAAGAGATTCCTAAGCTGGATATTGTGACTCCATAGGAAAAACAAAAAGCCATTTTGATGCATGAACAAGCCTTAATCGGAAAGTTTACAAGCCTATGGCCCAATCCTCGAGAAACTCGGGTATGGGCCACAAAACATTGGGTTATTCTATGTCAACTTATTTATTGTGTCAAAGGTTTTTATTTATTCTTATTTGATAGTAAAGGGGAAATAGATCAAATATTTAAATATGGCCCATACTTCATGGGTTCCAAAAGAGCATTTCTTTCCCAATAAACTCTTAATTTTGATCCAAGTATGGAAATTTTGGTTGCCCCTATATGGATCAAGCTTTTGCATCTCCATGTTGTCTTTTGGGATGAAGATACTCTCAAAATTATTGGAGACAAGTTGGGTTGCTACATTGACTAAGATGAGATAAAAATGGGAATTTATTCCCATGTTAAAATTTGTGTGGAAATGAACTTAGAAAGCAGCCTCCCGGAAGTGATCCAACCTAAGATGAAATGATGGAGTCACCTTCAAGCCCTTGATTATGAATATATTCCATTTAAGTGTAACTCTTGCCATGAGTATGGCCACTTCACAAATAATTGCCCAAATATTCAAGAATCATATCCCCCTTTGAAGCAAGCTCCACCCCCACAGAACAATAACGAGTAAGAAACATTCAAACTAATATCTAGAAGGTGCAAGAAGCAATAACCTAAGGGATCTCAACCTACAAAGAGACCTCAATTAGAACCATTTAATCCCACTAGCAAGATATTTGAAGTCTGAGAAGAACAAGAGGAAGTAGAATATGAAAACCCAAAGACTTGTCTTGAACAATCAATCAAAGCCCAAAAAGAAACAAAGACTTCGATTCCACTTATCATGGAAGAGACTCCATTTAGAGTATCGACATCCCTTCAAGAGAATGATCTAGAAGTAGATGAGGAGGAATCATAAGAAGAAAAGGAGGAATGGGAAGTGAAGCACCATGATAGTTTTAGTTCCCCTTCCTTTTCACAAGTTTTGAGAAAAAAGTTGCATCCATCTAATCCGTTAACAAGGAGAGAAAATCAAGCAATCAAAGAAGAGAGAAAGAAACATTATAAAAAATTAGGGTGCGAACTCAACAAACTCTGGATGTTGTCATGTTTAGTGGAGGAAAAGTCACGTAAAAGAAATAACATGTATTGTTTTTGCACTATTTTGTATTGACAATGTGTTAGAATTCACTCATATAACCATGACGCAATTAGTCATAATTATGGCAAAATAATGATTAGACTACTCCCTTTCCTTCCATTAAAATTATGGTAGAACACTGACTTGCTACCTTTCCTTCCATTAAAATTATGATAGAACACTGACTTGCTCCCTTTCGTTCCATTAATGAGAAAAGGTATATTTTGTAAACCAACTATTCATAATCTTGAGTATGTACTTGTGTGGTCTAATTACAACTCCTTTTAATATATCATATTTGAATTTAGATTAAAAAAATAAAAATAAATATACTATAATGTTTTAAATAACTTTTACTATTTCATAATATATAATTTTTTTATCTAATTTAAATAAAACTAATTTATAATTATTAATAAAGATAAGGGTGATGGAAATATTTAAAAAATCACTCTACACGCTATGGACATTCTCACATGGATCAGACTAGTTATGGGAGTGGATGTTGATGCTATGAAGTGGGAAAGGTCGAATACCGAGTGTTTTAAACACCCCTTAATGGTATTGGGAAGCTCCACCCATACACAACTACTATTCAACAATACACAATTATTAATTCAACATTACTAAGGTTTTAGTTATGGTATTTCACGTTAATATAATTAGTTTTTTTTCAATTAGGTAGGTAAGAGAAATGGAGTAATTTTTTTTTTTTTTTCTAGGGAATTTTAGTGGAAAAGTTTTTGAGTATTTTTCCCTGATTCATAGATTCTAAACGGGTTAAATTATTGACCTGATTACGATTAATGATGATGATGATGATGATGATGATGATTAACATCCACTAAGATCGAATTGGTTTATCAGACCTTAAGAGGGTAAGTGATTACTTGTGATTCTTTAGAATTTTGTTTTTGTGCTCGAAAAGCATTAAGAGAAGCTTTCCAAGATCACCATACTTTTGTTGAGCTAAGAGGTTAGGAAGGTTGGTAGTGTGACAACTATTTTGAAAATGAGATATAATATGGGTATAGGCTGGACAATCTAAGAGAAAGTGTTTTTCATCTTCAACCTTCTTAGTGTCACAAATATGACACACTTTTTCATCCCATGGCGTACACCCAGTTTCACTATGGAGATCATGAGAATTTGTTCTTATCTTAGTGATCTTCTAAATTATGGTTGATTACATCCTTATATACCTTAATTTTATTTTTTCCTCTAACTCTTTATCACACCATATTTTCTCCTTAAATTTTGATTTGACGTTTTTTTTTTTTCTTTACGGAGCCTCACCTCAAGGAGATCAATAAAGTCGGACCCATGATCTCCCAATGATCATCATGAAAGATATCTCACATGTGGCTCAAAAAATGAAAGGGATGAAATACTGATATGATAAGCCATAAATATCTAATTACAATTTTTTTAATGTTTTATATATTGGAATTTACATCATCAAATTTAATTAATGACATAAACTTTGACATATATAGCATTAAATACTCTATTAAATATCCAATTACAAAGTTTTTAATATTTTGTATGTTGCAATTTACATCATCAAAATTAAAATTAATTGATGATATAAACTTTAACATATAAAACATTAAATATCCTCTCTTTTTTTCACACAAAAACATTAAATACCCTATCACTCATTACTTACTATATTTTTATATTATTATGTTAATAATTTTGAATCAACTTTAAAAATTTTGTTAGTATAATGTTTTAATTATATTTTTAAAATGAGTGAGTTTATGACAAACATATAACTTCAAGCTTATATAATATAAATATATTATTTAGCTAAAATAAATTATTATGATATTGTAATTGTGGTAACCGATTTCACAATTTTTATAATTTTTTTAATTAACGGTTTGAGATTTACAATTACTTATTATTTATTTGTTATTATTTGGAAACTTGTTTTTTTTTAAATCCGATTCAATTTTTTAAGTTAAATTGAAATTTGGTCACCTTTTCTTAAAAAAAAATCTCCCATTAACATGAAGAGACCATTTACCAACATTTAAATCTAAGTTATAGACCCTTTACCAACATTTAAATCTAATTTATACTGAAGAGACCATTTACCAACATTTAAATCTAAGTTATACTGTAACAACACTGAACTTATGTCATTTCTGTATATATGTCTGTAAGGCACCTAAGAATCCTTTTCTCAATAGTAGTAAATTCAACTTCTTTATAGGACTATCCAACCAAACATAACTTATAAAATAAAATAATGAAATCTTTTAAATATAATGTATATTTTTATATTTTAAAAATTTTAAATGTTAAGAGTAATATATTTTTTTAATATTACATTAGTTTTATATTTTTTTTATTATAATTGTAAATGTTAAGAATAATATTTTTTATATTTTTAAAATTGTAAAGGTTAAGAATAATATTTTTTATATTTTTAAAATTGTAAAGATTAAGAATAATATATATTTTTTATATTACATTAGTTTTATATTTTTAAAATTGTAAATGTTAAGAATAATATTTTTTTTAATAAATTACATTGTTAAATGGAATATTTAATTTTATTAGATTTTTTTTTATAATTTTTAATTATTAAATATAGTTTTAAAATTGACAATTGATGATATATAATTTATTTATTTTAATTTATTTTTTTTATTTTATAAACACTATTTGTTGTAATAAATGTTAAGTGGATTATATTATTTCGTAAAAAAATGTTATTAGTGAATATTGTTAATGAAAGATGATTAATGATTTGAATATTAATCTTAAAAAATATATTTTGTAATATTTTTTTTAAGTTAACTACGACAATCTTATATTAATATTGAGAAATCATACATATGTTGTGCTATTGATTTGTTATTGGGGAAACCAGACCACCAATAAAATAATAGAGTTTGAAGCTTTATAGGGTGATTGACTGTAACACCCTGTTTCCCCCAGTCTGTAAAAATAACTGTATTGGCCAAGAACTATGGCAAACTCAAAGATGTGAATGTTTGATTTGACAGACCTTTGCATAAAAGGTCGATGAATGTAAATTATGTTATGAATATGTGTTGCATGACTGTTGGGAGAGGGATGTGCTAAAAGAGACCACGGTGGCTAATGAGAGGTGGTGGAAGGGACCTGGAATGGTTGCGTTAACTTCCACCGAGCCAGTACCGTACTAGTTTATACTTGCTCAAAAACCAAAGCAGCTCTCTGATCTCAGAATGGATTTCCCGTCAGATTGGTAGGAGGGGAGGCTCCTCAAGAGTTAATGAGGGGATGGGGGTGAACCGCCCATCCGTAACAGCCCTCAGACCTGACCACGGACGACGAAATTCTCGCCACATGCAACCTTGCAGACAAATTGGCAAGAGAGGAAATGTGGTAAGGGGGGTGAGGAGCGCGCGCGAAGGGGATCGCGGAAGAAAACTGGAGAAAACCCTGGAAACGCAAGGAGTTCTGAATATCAGGAGAAGGAGAGTAACCTTCGTCCTGGATTATTTTTCTGTATCAGGAGAAGGAGAGTAACCTTCGTCCTGGATTATTTTTCTGTATTAGGAGAAGGAGAGTAACCTTCGTCCTTGACTTTCGTTGAGCTGGAAGTAGGAGACTAAACCTCAAAGCATCGTGGTCTAGCTCAGGGGTGGCTACTGGTAAATCCGGTTGGAGTCACTGAGCCTACGGTTGGGTGGAAACGAGCACCCCTCTCAGCAGTTGCATCACGCCTGGTAGATCTGATAAGTGTTTTATACCTTGTATTTCGAACTGGATATCATGAATACATGCTTATGTTTATATGCCCATAATAATTTCTGTGTAGAATGATTGCCTGGTGTTTTAGACTAGAAATAATGGATGCATGTGTATACTTACATGCCATAGTCGGTTTCTGTACAAAGGATTAAGTTTGGGGCATGAGTTTGCTCCACTGAGAATCGTCTTGTTTGCTTGACTCTCGTAATGTTCCGGGAAGGCTCCTCGAGAGTACTCTTCCCCGGGGATTACCCCATAAACCTTGGAACCGTGTCGAACCTTTACCCAGAGACTCGACTAAGATCAGGGACGATTGCCCAAGAACCGTCTGAAGGATTCATGCGATCCGGACCTGGAAACCTTATGCAAGAAAGAGTAGCTCTCTAAGGTCTCAAAGTCGTGGGAGTTTGAAGCCCTGAGAGGTTGAATTTCGTGATTCAAGATCAGAAGGGATAGCGATTCCAATTATAGAAAGAGAGAATACCCTATCGTTTGCTAGACGAATGATCGGAATCCTTTCAGAAATACCCCAGATCTGTCAAGACCGATGGATCTAGAGAAGGAGCGCAGGCATTAACACCTCGACCCTTTTCAGCCTTCGCAAGTAGCGATGGGATCCAGGACCATAGATCCAAGGATTTGATGGAGCTCTATTGACCGTCGATCTTAGCCTTTGCACCTGCAGGAGGGCAGCATTTCATTGACTCACGACTTGGGGTGGTCAAGGGTAGGATTGCACGAACTCACGATTCGCGAGATCACGACGTGATCGTGGTCGTTGGATCTAGGCCACGGGAGAACCGTGGGATCGGAACTTTCGTGGTTATCGCCTATCGAGGGTTCAGAACTTGAGAGAGTTTCTTTTCGATTGTAGAAGTCGCGAAGTGCCGAGCGCAAAGGGCTCGTGCAAACACGTGGCCCATCCGTAAGTGGGGACCGCATGGTTGATAGGTGGCGTAACAATAAGCGCCCAGAGGAAGGTGGAAGCGGGTGATCAGTGGGGGACACTTGTCGCCTGGGAAAGAGTCAACCCATTGTTGACTTATCGTGGCTCGGTGTTTCATAGGATGAAGAAGTTGCACCTTGATCGCTAAGGCCGCGAAACGC
The DNA here is from genome assembly GCA_009831015.1 of Picea engelmannii. NCBI lineage: Eukaryota > Viridiplantae > Streptophyta > Pinopsida > Pinales > Pinaceae > Picea > Picea engelmannii. The sequence goes on along the minus strand of ML778180.1, from coordinate 405,314 downwards.
CGAGAGCCGAGGTCTCGTGCGACGGGCGGCGACGACATAGCTCGTGAGCAGAGTACAGCGGAGGAGACAAGTGGCATGTGCGCGTCGCTTTGGCAGAGTCCACGTAATGTTGACCTCTCGTGTCTCGGGGATCCGCAAAGGAGGAGCACGAGGGCTCAACACCTCAACTAGCGAAATTGCGAGTGGTGCTAGTATTTGGCCTAGCCTACAGTTACATGTAGCAGGCGCTAGTGAGGAGGGAGCCATACCCGTATCGTATCTCGGGTATCGATGTTTGGAGAAAGGGGAGTCGAGAGTCTTGAATCCCAACTTGCGAGTTGTGAAAGGCGCTTGCGCTAAGGCCAGGTTATGGTCGTTTGGAGGAGGATAAGGGAAGGGAGGGTCTGCGTTAGGCCCCATAGAAGTCTCGAGGATTCTGTCCCTCGAAGAAAAAGGACAAAAAATCTATTAGGCCGTAGTGGGTGTGTGACAAATTGGTATTAGAGCATAGTTACAACACTTGGCCTGCTTTGGCTCATGAACAAGTTGCGCAGAAACTTTATTTGAAGTACTCTTAAAAGGAGTAACCCTCTATCTTAACCCCCTTTATCAAAAATCAAAGTTAAGAATGAAAATTCATATTGTGTGTATGCATTTGAAAAATATGAATTATGCACTAATTGTGAATGAATATAATGTTGACTAACAATAAGTGTTTTTCTTGCACAACAAGTGGACGATCAACCGCGGGAAATTGCAGACGCATAGAATGGTGACGCACCACGAAGTGGGGGATGGCTCCCACAATAGAGACGAAGAGTCTGACGAAAGGAGAGCGGTAGAGACCCCTCCAGATTTAGATGAGACTGTGAGAAGCCTCGTGGTTGAACTACAGAGCTGCAAGGCCGACAACAAGAGGTTGATAAAAGAGCAAGAGAAGCAAACGGAAATTAATGCAGTCTTGCTGCAGAGCTTATCCGACATACAAAGACAATTGCAACATGGACCTGATACCAGTCACGCGAACCAACGACAGACAAAGAGAAGTTGAAGCCCATCTGGGATAAGGAAACGTGGTCCTTTAAGTGGCCACACTTGGAGGAGCACCTCGAGAAAGGTTCACCCCAAAGATAAGGAACAAGCATTAGACGATTCCTCTGGAAAGGAAACTAGCGACTAGGAGGGATCTTCTAGTACCAGAACTAGTTCTTATTCCTGAAGAAAACAGAAGAAGCGAAAGCATTCCAAAAGTCATAATCTCGAAGAATTCAAGAAGGCCAAACCACCCTCTTTTGACGGTGAAATAAAGAAGGGGGAGGAAGCAGAGGCCTGACTGTTTGGACTAAAGAAGTATTTCAGAGTCCATGACTTCTCGAAAAATTTGAAGGCTCAAGTAGCCACTTTCAACCTGAATGGGAAGGCTTCCATTTGGTGGGAAGACCTTAAGAATGTAAAAGAGATTCACGAAGAAGACCTATCTTGGGAACGGTTTGATAAATACTTCAGGAAGAAGTATCTGTCGGAAAAATATTTCAACGAAAAGACTAAAGAATTCTATGAACTCAAGTTGGGGCAACGCACCATAGAGGAATATGTCGGCAAATTCCTCGAATTGCTGAGGTACGTACCCTATATAAAAGTAGAAAAGGCAAAGGTGCAACGATTCATCAGTGGACTACCTAAGGACTATCAAAACAAGATTGAGTTTGACGAGCCAAAGACCTTAGAAGACACTATTCGAAAGGCAAGATATTGTTATGAACAGCTGGGGCATCGAACAGAACCTCACAAAGGCTGGAAGCAGAAGAATAGTTTGGGATTCCAGAAAAAGGGGTTTAAATCCCCAAGATTTAAAAACTATAAAAAGGACTCAAGGATGAGCTTCCCAACCCGAATTGTACACCAACAGAATTTTCCCTCCCAGAGCGGAAATAAACCTCCTGGATCTACCCCAGGAAAGATTGATAACCCAAAGAGAGAACCCTTGAAATGTTGGGGTTGTGGAGAAGAACATCTACTGAGGGATTGCCCACACCAACATCAGAACAGTCAGAGAATTTACAACGTTCAAGAAGCTACCACCATCAATGATGTGGCCAGGAATGTGTCGCAAATCTATGCAGCCTTGGATAATAAACAAGTTGACCACCAAGCTTAAGTGGTGGAGATGGAAGGTATGATCACCAACCATCTAGTGTCTATTCTAATTGACCCTGGTTCAAATTTGAGTTATATAGCTCCTAAGGCTGTTGATAAGGGTAAATTAAAACCACATAAACACGCCAAGCCATGGTTGGTACAGTTAGCCACTAGCACCAAAAGAAAGGTAGCGAAGGTTATACCAGCTTGCTAATTCACTATGGGTGAATTCCCCACCCAAGCAACCCTTAACATACTACCTCGAGGATCATATGACCTATTGATTGGTATGGACTGGCTAGCCACATATAAAGCTAGACTGGACTGTTACCATAAAACCTTAGAATATATAGGTGAAGAAGGAAGAAGGATAACCCTTCGAGGGATCCAAAAACCTGTCTCGATGAGATGAATATCAACCCTTCAAATGAGAAAGTATTACAGAAAGGGATGTCCACTTTATGCGATACAAGTGTTGGAATCAGTTGAAGATGACAAACTAAGCCTCGAAGACCACCCCATACTAAGAGAATATAGAGATGTATTTCTGGAAGAGGTATCGGGTCTACCTCTGAGGAGGGACATTGACTTCTTGATAGAACTTGTACTAGGAGCGGTGCCAGTCTCTAGGACACCCTACGGGATGAGCGCACCCGAGCTAGTTGAGCTTAAATTACAACTAAAAGAAATGATGGACAAAGGCTATATCCAGCCCAGTGTGTCTCCATGGGGAGCACCAGTTCTGTTTGTAAAGAAGAAAGATGGTACCCTCCGATTGTGCATAGATTATAGACAACTCAATAAGGTAACCATAAAGAACAAGTACCCCTTACCCAGAATCGATGACCTGTTCTATAAATTGGGAGGTGCTTCCATCTTTTCAAAGATTGACTTGAGATCTGGATACCATCGAGTTTGAATCAAGGGTGAAGACATCCACAAAACAACCTCCAGGACGAGATATGGTCACTATGAGTTTGTGGTAGTACTATTTGGATTAACCAATGCCCCTGCCACTTTCATGTGCTTGATGAACAATGTGCTCAGCAAATTCCTAGACAAATTTGTACTGGTTTTTATTGACGATATATTAATTTACTCCAAGAATAGAGAGGAACATGAGGAACATCTTAGACTTGTGCTTCAAGTGCTAAGAGAACATCAGCTCTATGCCAAATTTAGCAAGTGTGACTTTTTCCAGAAGCAAATACATTACTTGGGCCATGTCATATCTGAAGAGGGAGTAGCAGTAGACCCTGACAAGATCAGGTCTATCATGGAATGGCCTACCCCAAAGGACGTTTCGGATATCAGATCCTTTATGGGCTTAGGAGGATACTATAGGAGATTTATAAAAGGATTCTCCAAGATTGGTTGTCCAATCACTACCCTCTAGAAGAAGGGAGCTAAATTCACGTGGACACAAGAATGTGAAGAAAGATTTCAATCCCTGAAACACCTTCTGACCCATGCACTCGTGCAGAAGATCGTTGATCCCGAAAACAACTTCCTCGTGTGCACAGATGCTTGTAAGGAAGGGCTCAGAGGAGTCCTTATGCAAGGAGGAAGTGTAGTTTGCTATGAATCTCGAAAATTGAATGAGCACGAAGTCAACTATGTGACCCATGATCTAGAGCTGGCTGCCATAGTGCACGCCTTAAAAATGTGGAGGCATTACCTCCTGGGAAGGAAATTTGTACTTATGATAGACCACTGTGGATTGTGATATCTGTTTGACCAACCAAAGCTCAATGCCAGACAAGCTAGGTGGATGGCCCTTCTTAGTCAGTTTGATTTTGAAATCAAACATGTTAAAGGAAAGGAAAATAAGGTGGTCGATGCCCTTAGCAGAAGTATGAAAACAATTCACCTGGCAGCAGTGAGTACCTGCGAGACTAATGTCAAAGAAAGAGTCAGGAATGCACAAGAAACAAACACATTCTTCCAGACCATGACCTCGTACCTGGAGCAAGAACCCGCAGGAATAAAGTATGAAGGCTACCAGATGATAGATGGAGGTCTGCTAACTTACAAAAACAGATTGTATATTCCAGATTGTGACGACTTGAAGAGGTTCATAATGGATGAACTACATAAAAGACCATATACTGGTCACCCGGGATATCAGAAGATGATCACGGCCACTAGGAAACAATTCTATTGGCCTGGGTTAAAGAAAAACATAGCTAACTATTTAGCTAAGTGCCTAGAATGCCAACAGGTTAAAGTAGAACACCGACACCCAGCAGGACTATTACAACCTCTACCAATCCCATAATGGAAATGGGAGATCATCTCCATGGGTTTCATCACTGGATTACCAACATCGACTAAACATAATGACGCCATCATGGTAGTGGTGGATAAAATGAACAAGTCCGCTCATTTTATCTCCGTCAAGTCGACTTGCAAGGCAATAGACGTCGCCAACATATTCATGAAGGAGATATTCAGACTACATGGTATGCCTAAAGAGATCGTGTCTGACAGAGACACGAAATTTACTTCCAACTTTTGGAAATCCTTGATGGTTGGTCTGGAGACCAAATTAATGTTTAGCATAGCCTATCATCCTCAAACCGATGGATAGACGGAAATAGTGAACCAAATATTAGAAGACATGCTAAGGATGCATGTAATGCATCAACCCAAAAAGTGGGAAGATTTCCTGCCACTGGTGGAATTCGCCTACAACAATGGCTACCAAGAATCCCTGAAGATGAGCCCTTTCGAAGTCCTCTATGGTAGAACGTGCAAAACTCCARTCAGTTGGAGTAATCTCGTAAACATAATTACTATTGGACTCAACATGTTGAAAGAGATGGAACAACAAGTGACTCAGATAAAACAAAATCTAAAGGTCACTTAGAACAGATAGAAAAGTTACGCCGACCGAAAAAGAACTCTAAGAGAATTCAAGACAGTAGACCACGTATATCTCAGAGTTAGGCCCAGGAAGAGTTCCCTGAGGATGGGAGCTTGTGCCAAGTTGGCACCTCGGTATTGTGGACCCTTTGAAGTTCTAGATAGAGTGGGACCTGTAGCCTATAGACTAGCACTTCATCCCACAGTAAAAGCACATAATGTTTTCCATGTTTCATTATTGAAGAAATATGTACATGATTCTAATCATATAATTGACTGGTCTGTGATCCAGGTGGAACTGGAGGGAGAATTCCTGCCAGAACCTCAATGCATATTGGACAGAAAGGAAACCCCACTCAGGAACCGAACCATTGCACAAGTCAAGGTGCAGTGGAAACATTTTGGCCCAGATGAGGCTATGTGGGAAATGGAAGATGCATGAAACAAGCATATCCGATTTTGTTTACTTCTGTACATACACGTCATATTGATAGATAGAACATCGAGGACGATGTTCCTTTAAGGGGGAGTGAATTGTAACACCCTGTTTCCCCCAGTCTGTAAAAATAACTATATTGGCCAAGAACTATGGCAAACTCAAAGATGTGAATGTTTGATTTGACGGACCTTTGCATAAAAGGTCGATGAATGTAAATTATGTTAAGAATATGTGTTGCATGATTGTTGGGAGAGGGATGTGCTAAAAGAGACCACGATGGCTAATGAGAGGTGGTGGAAGGGACCTGGAATGGTTGAGTTAACTTCCACCGAGCCAGTACCGTACTGGTTTATACTTGCTAAAAAACCAAAGCAACTCTCTGATCCCGGAATGGATTTCCTGTCAGATTGGTAGGTGGGGAGGCTCCTCAAGAGTTAATGAGGGGATGGGGGTGAATCGCCCATCCGTAACAACCCTCAGACCTGACCACGGACGACGAAATTCGCGCCACGTGCAACCTTGCATACAAATTGGCAAGAGAGGAAATGTGGTAAGGGGGGAGAGGAGCGCGCGCGACGGGGATCGTGGAAGAAAACTGGAGAAAACCCTGGAAACGCAAGGAGTTCTGAATATCAGGAGAAGGAGAGTAACCTTCATCCTGGATTATTTTTCTGTATCAGGAGAAGGAGAGTAACCTTCGTCCTGGATTATTTTTCTGTATTAGGAGAAGGAGAGTAACCTTCGTCCTTGACTTCCGTTGAGCTGGAAGTAGGAGACTGAACCTCAAAGCATCATGGTCTAGCTCGGGGGTGGCTAGTGGTAAATCCGGTTGGAGTCACTGAGCCTACGGTTGGGTGGAAATGAGCACCCCTCTCAGTAGTTGCATCATGCCTGGTAGATCTGATAAGTGTTTTATACCTTGTATTTTGAACTGAATATCATGAATACATGCTTATGTTTATATGCCCATGATAATTTTTGTGTAGAATGATTGCCTGGTGTTTTAGACTGGAAATAATGGATGCATGTGTATACTTACAAGCCATAGTCGGTTTCTGTACAAAGGATTAAGTTTGGGGCATGAGTTCGCTCCACTGAGAATCGTCTTGTTTGCTTGACTCTCGTAATGTTCTGGGAAGGCTCCTCGAGAGTACTCTTCCCTGGGGATTACCCCATAAACCTTGGAACCGTGTTGAACCTTTACCCAGATACTTGACTAAGATCAGGGATGATTGCCCAAGAACCGTCTGAAGGATTCATGCGATCCGGACCTAGAAACCTTATGCAAGAAAGAGTATCTTTCTAAGGTCTTGGAGTCGTGGGAGTTTGAAGCCCCGAGAGGTTGAATTTCATGATTCAAGCTCAGAAGGGATAGCGAGTCCAATTATAGAAAGAGAGAATACCCTATCGTTTGGTAGATGAACGGTCGTAATCCTTTCGAAAATACCCCAGATCTGTCAAGACCGATGGATCTAGAGAAGGAGCGCAGGCATTAACACCTCGACCCTTTTCAACCTTCGCAAGTAGTGATGGGATCCAGGACCGTAGATCCAAGGATCTAACGAAGCTCTATTGACCGTCGATCTTAGCCTTTGCACCGGTAGGAGGGCAGCATTTCGCTGACTCGCGACTTGGGGTGGTCAAGGGTAGGATTTCACGAACTCACGATTCGCGAGATCGCGACGTGATCGTGGTCGTTAGATCCAGGCCACGGGAGAACTGTGGTATCAGAACTTTCGTGGTTATCACCTATCGGGGGTTCAAAACTTGAGAGAGTTTCTTTTCGACTGTAGAATTCGCGAAGTGCCAAGCGTCGAGGGCTCGTGCAAACACGTGGCCCATCCGTAAGTGGGGACCGCGTGGTTGATAGGTGGCGTAACAACAAGCGCCTAGAGGAAGGTGGAAGCGGGTGACCGGTGGTGGACACTTGTCGCCTGGGAAAGAGTCAACCCATTGTTGACTTATCGTGGCTCGAGGTTTCGTAGGATGAAGAAGTTGCACCTTGATCGCTAAGGCCGCGAAACGCCGAGAGCCGAGGTCTCGTGAGACGGGCGGCGGCGACACAACTCGTGAGCAGAGTACAGCGGAGGAGACAAGTGGCGTGTGCGCATCGCTTTGGCAGAGTCCACGTAACGTTGACCTCTTGGGTCTCGGGGATTCACAAAGGAGGAGCACGAGGGCTCAACACCTCAACTAGCGAAATTGCGAGTGGTGCTAGTATTTGGCCTAGCCTACGGTTACATGTAGCAGGCGCTAGTGAGGAGGGAGCCATACCCGTATCGTATCTCGGGTATCGGTGTTTGGAGAAAGGGGAGTCGAGAGTCTTGACTCCCAACTCGCGAGTTGCGAAAGGCGCTTGCGCTAAGGCCAGGTTGTGGTCATTTGGAGGAGGATAAGGGAAGGGAGGGTCTGCACTAGGCCCCATAGAAGTCTCGAGGATTCTGTCCCTCGAAGAAAAAGGACGAAAAATCTATTAGGCCGTAGTGGGTGTGTGACATTGACTAACTTAAACCATATGTTCCTAGAGCATCTATAACAAAAACATAGATTTCCTATGATATTTCTATTATGCATAGCCGCGGCCTGGGGGTATTGGCCTTGCAAATGAGAAAACAAAAAAAGCCATAGACCGGTGCATTTGAGAATTAGGTAGGAGAGGTGACCATGACGTCATTGGGAGCCTGATGTCTCTCTTGGTTGGTGTCCTGTTGGTAATTGGAGTTCAAACTTGCCATTCTTTGAGCCAACATTGCTACTTTGTGGTCAAACTCCTTAATCTGTAGGTGTATGCCATCTAGCGAGAGTAGAACTTCAATGTAAGCTTCATGTCATTCCATTAGTACCTTGCTTAGAACAATTTTGGTCATCCATTATAGGTACATAGTCTTGTGGTACGTGTCTTCTTTGTCTCTGGAGGAGCTCGTATTCGACAACTAGGAGCCCATTGTCTCATCAGTTTCCTCGTCAGGGATGAGAGTTCTCTCCAGGCGTGCATCTGCTTCCACTAATTCCAATTCTGCATGAATTTCTAGTGGCATTTGTGCTCTAAATGTCCTTGTCGCTTCCTCTGCTTGTTGTTGAATTCTCGTGGCTAGGTTTCGACCTCTTCAACTTCACGCCATGTGTCGAGGGCCTCCTCTTGCCATGTTTTCCTTGTGCAGAAGCTTCCCTACCCGAAGGATCATTTGAGCCACTAGTGCCCTGCCTTCCCTCCTTTCTTCCACAGGGTGCCCATAGTAACCATGCAGAGGTCTCCAGTGAGATTGGTGTTCATACATACCATTTCGTTTCAAGTGCACCTTGAATCCACGTGAATTCATTACTCACGCTGGAGTTTGTACCGTCCAAAGCCATCCCTGTACCTGACTCGTTACCTTCATGCATGGATGGTTAATGGAGCCCATTTCTAGATCTTTTAACTGCATCATTGATGAGTTAAATGGTTTATGGATTGCCTCATAGTCGGTCTCTTTTGTCACTAGACTTTGGGCTCAACGCTCTATTGAATGTCACTTCTCGCTTCCCTGCGATATTTTGTAATGTTGAATTGCAAAAGTTCCCTATATATCTAAATACCATTGAATTGAAGGGTGCATATTTACACCTCTTCTAAACACGATGATAAGATATCTATATAAGTCTCAAGATATGACGATCCTTATACCAATGAAGGAGTCCAGAGAGATATTAACCCTCCTACTAATATATGGTCATTTGTTTGCAACATGAATATACATGTTTAGTCGACATCTCCTCCTCCTCGATAAGATGTCTTATATGGATGCATGCATGATAATAAACAATAAACAATCATATAAGTTATGTTTGATGTTTTTGTATGCTACACCACATTAATTTGAAATCATTTTTCAAGTCACAAATAAGCTCTAACATTTTTTTTTTCCATTAAAGAATTGGCCTTCACAATTACTTTGGTCAAAACCCTGAAAAGTGATAAATAATATTAACTACAATTGGGAGAAAATAAGTCCCAACATACTATGGTTTTTATATTATGGAATATACACAAAGATAGTAAGTGCTCATGCTAAATCTGAATGAGCATGCTAAATCTCCCCTCTTCCTCAATAAAACTTGTTATCTAAGTGTATGTTAACAAACAATACAAATTAAAAATGAGTGAGTTAATAAATAGAAAAACTCACCCTTTAGGTGAGTTAATTTTTTATTTCAACAAAATAAAATTTCACTTTAATTAATTATTTTTTTTCAAAATTCTAAATTATTTTAAAATAAATCAAATTTTTTAAAAACAATAAATCAATTTTTTTAAAAACAATGTTGTTTTATGTCAAACTTTTAACCTATACTTTTTAATAAAATTTTATAAATTTAAAAATAATTTTAATAAAAATAAATTAAATTTATCCACTAATTAACTTATCCTCCCTAAAATTAACTTTAACAAATATTTACCACTTACCCCAAAATCGGTTTATCAGAACAATGTATGTTTCATGGTCAAACTCCCTTTTTTTAACAAAATTTCCTCCGGAATTTAAAAAATAAATAAATGAATTTGTCCCTAATTAACTTGATCTCACCAAAATTAGCTTTAACAAAATACTTACCACTTACCCCAAAATTAACTTCAATTTTGGCGACTTACCACTTAAATAGAGTTTACACAAGACTTTGAACTCTTGAAGGCGATGCTTGTGGTGCACCGGTCATAGCCCGTGGACCTTGACCTCACCGGCACGAACCAGTCATCGCTGTCCTCACCCGGAACAATCCTCTCATTTTCTTCTTCGTTGGCTTAGTTTACGACGATCTTCTTTTCTTCTTTGTTTCTTGAAGGGAAGGAGGTGAAGAAACGCTCTCCGGATGCAGATCGGATCGAAGGCCGACCAGATTCGTACACGCGACCTCTAGATCGTTTCAGCACGTCCATGGTAAGGCCAATTTCGTCAAGTTATTATCTAAAATCTGATTTCAACGATTGTTCTCCTGTATTTTCACTATCATTAGCCCCGTTTGTGACAAATTCAGCGGTATATTTAATCGAGAAATCAGGCTATATGCGTACTAGGGTTTTAACAATCATTTTACCCCGTCCCACTTGTGGAGCTCAAACGTTTTTTTGACAAATTTAGCTGTATTTGATCAGGAAATTTGCCTATAGGCATCTGGCGATCTAAGTATCCATGGATAGCAACAAAGACGACGCCTTGAAATGCCTAAACATCGGCAAAGCGGCCATTGCAGCCGGAGACACAAACCGTGCCCGCAAATTCCTGTCTAAAGCCCGTCGCCTGGACCCTAATCTCTCCATAGACGAGCTCCTGGCGGCCTGCGCCGAAGATGCTAATAACGGTAAGGAATCCTCTACCGAAACCCCGATTTCTAACCAAACCCGAGATGCAGATGCCGCCAAAATGTCTGACATTTCTAGCGGAAATTCTAGAGGAGCCAGAAATTACACAGACGAGCAGGTGGAGATTGTTCGCCAGATTAAGAGGAACAAGGATTACTATGTTATTTTGGGGTTAGAGAAGAATTGCTCCGTAGAGGATGTTAGGAAGGCCTACAGAAAGTTGTCGCTCAGGGTTCACCCGGATAAAAACAAGGCCCCCGGTTCCGAGGAGGCCTTCAAGGCCGTTTCCAAGGCCTTCCAGTGCCTGAGCAATGAGGAAATGAGGCGCAAATATGACCTCACAGGTCCCGATGAGGATTTCGAGTATACCCAACAGCAACATGTGAGGAGACGCAGGGCGCACCAGGGTTTCTATGACGAAGGATTCGATCCGGATGAGATTTTCAGGTCATTTTTCTTCGGATCTCCTCAGACCGATTTTTTCTCCAGGGCCCATGTCATGAGAACCAGGGCAGCGGCGGCGGCTGGGGCGAACAGCGGTGGTGGCCGCACTCATGAGGCTGTAGGGGGCTTCAATTTGGTCACCCTCTTACAGATTTTACCCATCCTGATTCTGTTCTTGGTTACTTATTTACCTTATTCAGAACCCCATTACTCGCTGCAGAAGGCTCATCCTTATCAATTCCGCAAAGTTACCAAGGACTTCGGAGTGCCGTATTTTGTCAGGTCAGTTGATTTTGATAAGGAGCTTCAGCCCGGTAGCCCACAGCGGGCGGATCTTGAGCTTCAGGTTATTAGGGACTACAAGGGTTATCTTGGGAGGTACTGTCACTTGGAGTTACAGAGGCGCCAGTGGGCGAGACACTTGGAGACTCCCCACTGTGATAAGCTCAGGCAGTTTGAAACTGTTAGATGAACTGGTACAGACATTAATATCAAGTTTATAGGTATCAATTTTACAGATCAAGGTTGCTTCAACTTTTCAGTTGGATTTGTGAAGCTTTGTTGTTCTGTGTTAGTATGACACTCTTTTTAAGTAGCCACCTTCTTTCCATATTTACAGTGGTTGTTTACTTTCTCATTTATTCAATTTATTTGGTGTCTGCAAATATATTGTTTAGGGAAAATAATTTTCACCAATGCTATATGCTATCAGAAGGCCGAGATGGCTTGTATAAATTGCAAGAATCACATAAATTTTATTTGGGAAAGTTAGTCTTAAAATTTACTATGATGCATCTCTTTTGTTGTTGAGGAGAGATCAGTAGGGAATATGGACGGAACTGAGATGTATGGCAACCAATATGCAATCACCTGTTCTTGGATGGCTATTTGTTCAAATTTGTTTCAATAAAAATAAAAAAGAAAAAAGATGTCAACCATATATCAGACAAGAATATTAGCCTTTTGAAAATGTACGTAGCATGAATTTCATGGTCTTACATTCAAATCCAATTCCTGCCTTCATGTCTATTACCTTGTCAAAATTGCACAGGAAAATGTTGTTTCTTTTTTCATTCTTTATCACATACTTTTATGGTAAGCATAGCAAATTGTTATGTTAAAGGATTAAAGGCAATTTTATTTTGATCAAGCAATAATTTATCTAGGCATCAACTTAATACCATCGATGAGAAATTACGAATTTGTATGAATAATCAATCTCTCAGTATCCCTGTAGTCTCTGTAGGGCTTCAAATATACCCATACATTGTTTTATTTAAATCTTCGGTGCTGGATGTTACCGTCATATGTTCTGTGTTATAGATCCTGCCTTTGCCACCTCTAAAAGTCTCAGTAAATGTATTCTTCTCCATTTTGGTTGGAACTTGGAACCATACTTACTAGGTGTGCATTTTATATTTCAATTGTCCAGTATGATATATGCAAGGTGAACTGGAGAAGTATGAGTTACAAACAATTGCCAAATATGTACCATTAAAAGGTGTTCTTATTATCTATTTCCTTTGATACGTATCTGAAGTTTTGAACCTGACTCCAAATTAGACAAAAGTGGAACTTGTTGCAGGAAAGATTGTGCTGGTACATTTAGCCTGCTTAAGTTTATTTCCCCCCTCTTTTTCTTGCATCTTTTCCCATGCTTCATTGCATTTATCTTAAAAAAATAAAGCTACTAAAATAGAAGGTGAAAATATATTTTTTGGACCTTACGAAACAAAACCGTACCTATTCAAACAGGTTCATGAATAGGAAATCAAAACATCGGAGGAATTTTGGATTCCTACTATCGGTGTGTTCATCAGTAACTTAGGTGGTTTACATTATTGTTGCCATGTGAGTAATACTTGTTAATAGTTATCTAGGAACTGTAAAGGTAAAGCACTATGCAAATCACTACATCTATGAGTTTTCTCATTTAGAGGGTCCTTAGTGAGCTATAGTTCAATTTTTAGGCAACAACTTTTAAAGAAAGTTAGTCACTTATTTAACTTGCTTGTTGACCAATAAATTCAGGGTGAACTGCTTTTTCATTCTCATTGTGTGCCCATAACAACCTCTGTATGGTTCATGGGGTGCTATACTGCGAGCTATATGAGCAAACTTTAAGTATGTTGTTGATCATAAATCAATTTTCTTCTTGTTCACCTGTATATTTTGACAAATATTTAAACCATCTTATAATTCGATATAATATGTAGGAGTAAGTAATGCATGGGCAAGATTCAACTTAGAAATGAGCAAGTGGTTCTACCCATGTTGAATGTTAAAGCAGTAGGGATAATATATTTATTCTGCTTCGCATGAAGTTAACGTTTGGTTCTGTTGTTTGGTATGGATGTTATTGTAGAGTTTTATCCATTCCATTCGTACTAACTCTTGTGTTGTTCTTACTGTTATTGATGATCTAATTTAAGCTAGATCATCATAATACAATCTATCTATTCTTCAAAACGAAAAGCAAAGTGTGAGACCTTTCACCAAAAAAATTGATTTTCACAAGAGTCTTCAGCATTTTCCCTTACTAGATATGGCTGAAAAGATTATTACTTCTATTTTGGATTTTTTGCTTGCTTCCCAAGTATGAAGTTGCTAAGAAAATGCAATGTTCCACCAAGTTTTTGGGACGGGGAGATATGGCTGAAAAGATTATTACTTCTATTTTGGATTTTTTGCTTGCTTCCCAAGTATGAAGTTGCTAAGAAAATGCAATGTTCCACCAAGTTTTTGGGACGGGGAGATATGGCTGAAAAGATTATTACTTCTATTTTGGATTTTTTGCTTGCTTCCCAAGTATGAAGTTGCTAAGAAAATGCAATGTTCCACCAAGTTTTTGGGATGGGGAGATATGGCTGAAAAGATTATTACTTCTATTTTGGATTTTTTGCTTGCTTCCCAAGTATGAAGTTGCTAAGAAAATGCAATGTTCCACCAAGTTTTTGGGACGGGGAAACATGGGAATGGGGAAATGTGTCAGAGACACCCCCATAATTTAGGAAACGACATGGGAAATGTCATGGTCCTTGACATAGGGGACTCTGTCTGAAATACTAAAACAAAAGTTCAATATATGAGAAAGAATGAGAAGTCTCAAACATGAACATTGAAAGGAAGAAATAAATATTCACGTTCTCTTTAGGGTTTTGATTTTTTTTGGTGTGTTTTTTAACAGACTTTTAAAAGGCCATTGGGCAAAGATCGCGGGGGAATCCCCATTTCTTGGGAAACGTTCCCTCTTGCATCTCCTTAAGTTTCCCCAAAAGGGAGATATGGGGAAATGCCCCCCACTGGGTTTTCCATCACGAAAATGTTGGAAGCATGGGCAATGTGCTCCCCACCTTGGGGAGGCACGTGTCTGTGTGACACTATGGAAATGTGACAAGTAATCAGGGTGGAGCATATGCTGTATGCCTTGCACTTCTACTTGTTTATTACTGAATTGGTTCTCCATGTTTAGAAAGTCTGGCTTGTGATAGTGAATTTGGTGATTTTCATTCGCTGGCTGACAAAATTAACAACTATGGGCAATCTCATTTTATGGGTTTGGGCAACTTGTTAACAAATGATCTATGGCAACTTGTTGTGAAGTTGAGTATTTCTTGAACACTACAAAGCCTGTGATTGTACTATTACAAATGAAATTATTAGAAGAATCTGCTACATTTTGCACGAGCCAAATAACATATCTCAAGAAGGGGAAAGTTCTTGGCCCCATGTAAAAAGAGAGTGAAGGAAGAGAGAAGGAAAATGGATTTCAGCATTCTATTATCACTCAAGGAAGGGATATTGGAGTTTTTGGAACTATATCCTCTATCCGGGTTACATCATTATAAGATTTCTTGGATCCCAGATTGTTGGAGGATAGCATATCTAGATGGAAAGATTGATAACTATTCATAGCTACTCTGTACTGTCAAGAATTTTAAAGGGGTTTCAAGAACTAAAAGAAGTTGCAGTCTAGTCAATGTGGGGCACATGATAAACGTGATCTTCAGTTGTTATTGAATCAGTTTTTGGTGCTCATAAGTTAACAGATTCACATGTGTTTTTGCTTATTATAGCATGGTGATTTCCTTAATGGTAAATAAGTTTTAATCAATATAAAATCTTATTGCAGTTTTAGAAATCGTTATGATAGGCTACTAGGTTGAGAAATGTATTTGGAATCAACATTAGGAAAATGGCTGCACAGGCCTGTAATTGTATGGAGGCAGTGGAACAACCAGTAAAGAACTATATGCTGTATCCTTCATGAACCAATGCATGAAGGTAGTGGAACTGCCAGTAAAAAATTATATGCTGTATCCTGCATCGACCAATGTATGGAGGTAGTGGAACTACCTGTAAAGAACTATATGCTGTATCCTGCATCAACCATTGGTATACTTTATCCTGCATCATCAACGATTGGTATACTTTATCCTGCATCAGTAAAGTGGTAGCGAGTTGAGAACATGAAAGTTCTGGGCATCATGAACAGAATATAAGCAGGAAGGAGGTCTAAGTGGTAAATTAGTTTTTGACTTTCAGATGTGCATATTTTATAGAATTGTATCTTTGGTCAGAATTAACCCTTGTATAGTAACTATTTGACTTTCAGATGTGCATATTTTATAGAATTGTATCTTTGGTCAGAATTAACCACGTCGTATAGTAGATTTAAAAAAAAGGAATTAACCCTTTTTATAAACCTCGTATAGTAACTACCTGCTGAAGCCTATTGGAATCCAGCACTTTTTCCCTGTAGTGCTCAATACCAAGGGCTGAGTTTGAGTGTCCCACTTCAGAACCGTTGATGTTTGGTTGGCATTTTTCAAGTGCTCTTGTAGGTCTTTATTTATTTTCAAGTTTCTATCTATCACTGAATACGTGCAACAGTTGTTGGGGGGAACAATTGTAATAAAATTAGATCTAGCATTTTTCCTATGCATAGTCCCGACAACTAATAACATAGAGTGATTGTAAGAATGCGATGACATTGTAGCCAAACCAGTTGAGCATAAAGCAATACCATCGACATTAGCGTTGAATTGGAATGAAGATTTTTTAATGCTTTTAAGCCATTTTAAGAGTAAACAATGCTGGTGAAGCGTGCAAATTCTTCTTCAAGCTCTTTTTTTCCTATTTTATTTCTCAATGTATGTGTCAAGGCTTGCTTAAGGCAAGGCAAAGATGATTCTTTCTTATTTAATGACAGATCAGTTGCTGAAGATTGGCCTTACCCATCATCCTTGTCAAGGCAAATCTTCCTTTTTGGATGTTCGTTCAATATTTATAACGTTGTTTGTTCAATATTTCTAATGCTATATAGATATTGATTCAATATGTAACTTACAACTAGTTTGTTAAAAGTATCGTGTTTCTACACATCTATTCAATCAAAACGATTGTATCATCAATTTAGGTTCAACATCTGGTCATCTTTGTGATAATAGCAATAGGGGTTGAAATGCCCCTTTTATTCTGACCTCAATCAAAATCTCCCGCTATCCAATGGATGAGTAATTGGGAAAGCATCAAGGTAGAGTTTGTCAAGACATGTAAGACTGATCACTATGGTCTTCCCAAAATCTGGGATAACCTACTGCCATACTTGAATGGCTACTCCTACCCTTATCCTTATATGATACATCCAGGTCGGCATACCTTCGGCAGCCTTTCACTTTTAATTGTCTCTGACCCCCCTTTATATTAATAGGACTCTACCTATTAAACTAATCTTTGAGCTACTAATCACAATTTATGCATCGTATCCCCTTGGTCTCATGTCAATCCTGTTCCAACCAATCTTTGGCCCTAACCCACTAGTCAACAGTCTCCTGAACTCTTTACTCCAAACCAATATCCACCTTGTAACACCCTAGTTTTGATCTCTAGAGTAGCAATGTATGTGTAATATGTAAATATTGTATATTGAAGATTAATAATAAAAAAATACATCATTGGCAGCAGAAAGAGAAGGACGAAAACATGGGGGATTATGATTCCACAAGAGAGGAAAGAAAGGAGGCTTAGGGTGCTCAAAAGGGGGCCAAAGAGAAATAATATTATTTTATTCTAAGCTTAAGACACCTACCTCATATTATCCAAAGTCATATTAACCTTGGAGTTGGCGGGGAAAAGTGAGGTACGTGGGCTTCTTAGGAAGACATGTGGTAACTTGTGAGCATGCAAATATAACCTATGACTTTTGGTTATGTAAGAGAGAATTGTCCATCATTCTTCTTGGAGGTTGTTGGGAGAGTCTATTTTGCCATGATTGAAATAGAATGATGATGGGTGTGGATGTTATGAACACTATGGGAAATTCATGCCCATGTGCAAGAGGAATTGTTGCCATTGAAAAACTCCATTACAACGGAGAATCCTTGGAGTTCCCGTGAGAGAGACTTCCTAGCCGATCTATGTTGGAGCTTTGGAGGAAAGTGGAATAGTCAAGGGACTCCGTGGCAGAGAAGGGGATCCCATTTTCCTTGGGTTGTGCAGGCTAAAGGGGAAAGAGAACTGGTAGTATTGGGATAGCTATAAGAGTTAACAAATTGTGGAAATTCTGGGAATTGGGTTGTGTGAGAGGATTAGAGCCAGCCATAGGAGCATTTGTCCCTGTGGATTCATATAGCTTTAGCTTGGGGATGGCCCATTGCAAAGGTATTTAGTGCAACGATGAGTCTATGGTTGTGTGGAATTTCCTTCGTTTGCATTGAGTTGGTGTTTAATTCCAGAAAAATCAGTGTTATGATTTATTTCTGCTTATGTTGAATTTAATGATGTTGATGTTATTTATTAATTGCTGTTCTATTTACATTAATAAATCTACATCTGTAACATTGAATGATTAATTATATTTGCATAAGCTTACTTATTATGTTGCATGCACTCACAAATTAATAGTAGGGCAATGAGGAATTGGTATCAGAGCAAGAAGCCGGGTAAGAAATTGTGTTTTCAAGAGTTACCCCATATCTTCAATGGTGTATGGAGGGTAGTGGGTATATTATTACACACCCTTTCTTGTTTTCCATCTCGTTCCTTGATTTTTACCTTGGGAAGGATGTAGTCAAACAGTGCTGTGTCCCCTTTCTTAATTATCTACCGTTGAGAGAATTCACCTTTGTAAGTAGTTCAATAGTCTAAATGTAAGACTACCCCACCAAAGATTGCCAGACGTAATATTGCTACCTTTCCTTAGGTTGTTACTCTTGTTAAAGTTTTACATTCGTACCAAGTTCTTTGTTGCCAAGATCTAGTACTCTATTTTCATATAATCTCGATGTCCTCGTGGCCCTTAGCTTGTTAGATCTGGGTCTTTCAAGGTTCCTTGATATTTAATGGCTATACAGTGTAGCTCTCTGTTGTCCAGAGATTGAGGACATAATTTCTATGATAAGGTACACAAATTTCTCGTCATTTTGAAGCAATCTTGCACTAGCTTCTTGTAGCTTCTTTTTGGGGTAACTAACATGGAATAATGTGCATCTTATTCCCATAGACAGTGGGTTTATTGATGTTTTCCTTGCTAAGTAGAGCTGCTTAGTATACAAAAAATTTGTTTGGTGTCCACCGTATAGAACCTGAAATGCATGTTTATCTTGGAGATATGCCTTGTCCAAAGGGGATATTCACAGGTACCTAAACATCTCCACAATTGCAGTGCTTCTCCACTTATGATGGAGATGTTATATTTCCTATCTTTCGCTGATAGAGGGTATAGATGGTTATATGATCACTAATTATATCCTAAGATATCGCAGAATTTTTGGAAGCAATCTACGATTGCATCCACTTGCTTTTTGACATGACTATAGCAATAGTCATCAACAAAATGGGAGCTGGTAATTTTGTTAAATTTGGGAGAAATTCTTCTTATTTATCCATCTATCCTTTGTGCTTTTATAATGTAATTGAGGGCTTTTGCTCTCGAAACACACAGAAGAATAGTCAAGGAATATCCATATCTTGTTGACTCTCCAAGGGCAAAGGGCTTGGTTAGTCTCTACTATTGACAACAGCTCTTGTTGAAGCATGCTATCAAAAACTCTAATTCTTGCAGTGCAAGTTTGACAAAACCCCAACCATTTTGTCTTGTCAAAGATAAATCGCTATTAAAGCTTATTTTGGGCCCTTATTTTAAAGCTTATCTGTCTAGATTCCTTTGTCCATCCGACACTTACTAGGCGAGTGTTTGAGAAGTAGGTTGTTTAAGATGTATTGACTATTTTCAAAACATGTATACTCCCCCTATGAGCGAAATCATTAATTTCAATGAAATTAATAAACATTATCTACACTTTTTTTTTTTTGAGGAAAACATTACGTGAAAACTTAAGGGATATTAATTCACATTTATGGATGATATCTTTAGTAAACTTGTTAGGGAGATTTGAACTTGGCACTTGTAGGTATGGAACTAGCCATATGTCAACAACATTGGCAACAACTAGTTGAGCTAATCCTTGCATGATATACACTTATGAATTGAATTGTAAGCAAATAAAAATGGGTAAGATTACCTCAAAATAAGTGGATTCAGTCTAAAGAGATATTAAAGAGAAGAAAGCATTTTTATGTGGAAGACCCCCTTACTAAAATTAAGGAATATAGTAGCAATTATGTTTCCATGTCACAAACTTCTCACAATCTTTTAAAATGAGATATGATAGAATGAAGAAAAGAGCTAGGCATTAGAAAATATAAATATTTCTTCTTGCCATGTGGCACAATAATCCTTCTTTGTGCACAAGTTACAATGTTAGGAACTCCTTTTCTTCAGTTACAACATTCGTAACCTCTTTTCAAAGGTGTGTGTGATAGGTGTATGTATCCCAAGCATATTACAAAATTAAAAAAAATGCTTTTACAAAGTGCCTTTCTGAATACGTTGGCCACTTGTTTTTTAGTTGGAGAGGAGAGACAAATATGGTTGTTTTCAAGGATTTCATGAAGGAAGTGATGTTGAATTCAATATGCTTTGTCTTGGCTTGGAAGATGGGGTTCTTTGCTAATGCTATGGTCCTTCAATTATTGCAAAAAATGTGTTGGATTCCATCAGGATGGCCAATTTTGCTAGATCTCTTCTCAACCAAGCAACTTTTTTGACAACATGATTACACCCTTTATACTTGGCTTTGGTAGAAGAGAGAGCCATTGCTTGTTGCATCTCACTATTCCAAGATATAGTGCTAGAACCTAGTTTCAAGGAATTTCCACAAATGGATCTACGATCATTGGGATTACTTGCCCAATCAAAATTGATGTATGATTCCAAAGTAAACTTTTCTTTCAAAGTATACTCGATGTGAAGGATGTGGGTATTTTTAGTATAATGAATAATTCTTTTAGCAGAGGAGTTTGAGGTTTAGACATAAGTGAGAAACCAAACCAACGACAAAGGAAATATCAGGCCCAAGAATTCAAACTTCTAACCAATTCACAATAGGATAAAAAAGTTCAACATTCATATAATTGTAATTTGACACCTACTTCAGGAGTAATAATAGGTTCACAGTGAAACATATTAAATCAAGCTCACAAATCTTGAGCATACTTTCATTGTGAAATTAACATCCTATCTTGTTCTATCCAATCTTCAATGCCTAGAAAATAGTGCAAACAATCTAATTTTCAAAACTCTGTTATAATGCATCTTTAGTTGAAGAAATCAAAGAAGTGTCACTACTAGTGATACTTAAATCATCAACATACAAAACAATGATATTAATATGATTGATAATGGTCTTAACATATAGATTAGATCATTGCTACTATGAGCAAAACCTTGTTAAAAATAAGCATTGATTTTATCATATCCTTCTATTGGAGATTGTTTTAAAACATAAAGTTTTATTTTAATCAACATAAGACATTAGTTTTCCTTTCCAACTCTATGAGGTTAGGGACTTTACCTCACATGTGTACATCAAAGACTCTACCCATTGGGATTTAAACTTGAGTTGTTTGCATGGCGACACCTCATCCTAATCACTAAGCCATAGCGTGACAAATAAACCAGGCGGTTGTGACATGCAAATCACAATTCAAGAAAGCACGTTTAACATTTATTTGATGCACTTGCCATTTCAATTTTGCAGCAAGAGCTGAAATAAGTCTTGTTATAGTCCATACCTTCTACTTGAGAAGGCCTCTAGCTACCAGTCTATCGTTATATTTGTCCACAACACTATCATAGAAATTTAGTTTTCTAAAACCTGTTGCAACTACCAAATTCTTATCCTCAGGGAGAGGAACCAACTCCTTGTGTGATTGGTTATTAAAGTATTAAACTTGGTTTCCGTGGCCTTTTTCCATTGTGGGTTGCATTGGGTTTGAGAAAAGTTCGAGGATCATCAATTTGCATGAGTTTAGACATCATTGCATAGTGTGACAAAAAAATTTCCTTGTTTTGCAGGCTTTAGACATCAATGCATAGTTACAAAAACGTTTCCTTGTTTGGCAGGGTTCATTTACATTTACAAGGTCATTTTTTTTCAATTAGAAGCCTAGCCCATTTAGGTTGAGTTATAGAAGCCTAACCCATTTAGGTTGAGTTCTAGGAGGATCACTAGTAGAAGGAGGAGGTAGAGTAAGCATGGTTGCTAGGTTATTACATGAGTTCTTATAATCACCTAGCATTTTGACTTGATTTTGAGGGGAAAATAATCAAAATGACAAGATAGATCCTATGCTAAAATTTTAGCAAAATTTGAGCACTTTGTATTTTGCACATTTTCGGAGGTTACCAAAATGTGTTGTATGGACTCCAAATTTTGACTTATAAATAAGGGAAAAGTGATCAAAATGAATATATATACTCTTGTGTAAAATTTCAATGGAATCTGAGCACTTTGAAATTTGCATGTTCTTTTGAGGTTTAATGAGAATCGATGCAAGCTCGCAATGTATGAGGCACTAATTTTATCTTGAACTTATATCCTCAAGGAATTTCCATGCAAGTGAGAGAAATGTCTATTTTCTAAAAAACGACATGCAAGAACAATCATGTCACACAAGAGATGAATTAGATGCAAGGATGCAACTCCTCGCAAAAAAAGGGAAAAAGTTAGAAAATAAAAGAATGTTGTCCCTTTAAAGAATCTAGAACAACACATCACATTGCAAAACAAATTATATTAGATGCAAGGATGCTACTCATAAAATGAAGAAGAAAAAGATAAAGATGGACGAGAAAACAAGGTATTCTCTTGAAAGAATCCACCTATAAGTCCTACACCACTACTTAGACCTTAAAATGCAAATGTTATCTTTCATACCATGTAAGCCAAATCACCAATTTCAAAGAAATGAATGTGATTAATAAATATGATCCACACTTATTTTCCAAGGAAAACCTTGAAAGATTTCTTCTCTTCCTTGGAATATCTAGATGGAGGTAAGCACATTACTAGCCAATAAAGTGGCTGGTAACCCAACAAGACTTAATGGACATGAAACTTGGACTATAACTACAAACCTCATGATGAACTCTATGTTGAAATAGTTCATTTGCACTGATTAAGCCAACCCATTGGGCATAAACATGAAGTAAAGGTTATGTACCTTTTTAGACTGAAAGGACTTGGGCCATCTGATTGATTTAATTGTCATTGTTAGATTGTTCAAAGCACATGAGACTCAGTTTAAGATTGATCGTTTTGGGGAGCTTGAAATGATCGAGACCATGGATCGTGATGAGAACTGGCTCGTTGGATTCGTCTGAAGTAGTGATGTTTGAGAGGTTTGGTAAGGGNGGGGGGGTGTTGTGTGTGATCTGTATCATGAGTAGGATTGTCTGATCAATTATCCGTCGTTGATCCCCCAAGCTTGAATGAAAGTGGATCGTTGATCTTGGTTGTGTTCGACTGATCGGGATCATTGAGTTCCACGTTGAGTTTTTCCGTCGAGGGTTTTCCTTGGCTGTAGATTTGGTCTGTGCCATGTTTGATGGTATGTCGTCGCCACACACACACACACACCTACCGTGTTAGCTAGTATAGGTGATGCAGAGGGGTCCACGTTGGACATATGACATAATCTCGAGAAAGGCTCGAGAAAATTTTGAAGGGCCTTAACTTTCAGCATGGGACTCGGTTTCAAGCATGAAGATAGTGATTGGAAATCTCTTGAGGAGAAGATTCCATCTAAGGGCTTAGACCAGAGAAAGAATATCGGTTGGAGAGGAGAAATCTTGACATACCACTAGCCTAAGTATGGTTTAGGGGGCTGGGTGTGCTACATTATTTCCCCGAGAAACACAACTATTTACAACCAATTTTATTTGGGAGTGTTATAATTTAAATTCATTAAAATCATAGCTATGTATAATTTTTATAAGGCCTTAAATTGTATTTTCCTACAACTCAATTTTTCTTTGTTGTAAGATTAAATACTAAATAATTGTAATAAAAATATATAATACTTTATTCAAAAAGATATTTGGTCATATAAGAGTTACACTCAATATGCAACTCTCAATATTTAGAATCTCCCCTGACCGTTGGATCTAAGTCGTGGTCAATTTGGCGTTGACCATTCCGGGAGAACAAGAGAAACCCCGTTGAAGTCACGAAGCGACGAGGACCATCGATCCGACGATGCTTTAGGATCTCCCCTGACCATTGGATCTAAGTCGTGGTCAATCCGATGTTGAGCACTCCGAGAGAACAAGAGTGTTAAATGAGCGAAACCCCTGAGCGCCGAAGTCACGAAGCGACGAAGATCGTCGATCTGAGGATGTTTCAGGATCTTCCTTGATCGTTGGATCTAAATTGTGGTCAATCTGACGTTGACCACTTTGGGAGAACAAGAGTGTTAAACGGATGAAACCCCCGATTGTCGAAGTTGCGAAGCGACAAGGACCATAAATTTGAGGATGCTTCGGGATCTCTCTTGACCGTTGGATCTAGACCATGGTTAGTCCGACGTTAACCACTCCGGGAGGAAAAGGAAACTAAACAACCAAACCCCCAAATGCCGAAGTGACGAAGCAACATAGGTTGTAGATCTATGGATCTACATGGACCTATCTCGACCGTGGGATAAAAGTGTATTGGGAGGTTGTTGGCGGGAGTTTAGACTTTGGAGCTCCAGGCAATTTCGTAGGTAGTGTTAGCGTCAGAAGTCACTCATGGATTGCAGTAGGAGAAGAGCCCGACGCCCATCAGTTTATGTCACGATTTGTTTATAAAAAGGGGTGATCGAATGGAAGTTAACTCAAAACAATATTGTTTTAACTCCAAAACTAGGCCAAGCATGCATGGGCAAGTGAGGTCTTAGATAAACTTCAGACAGTGAGTTGTAGTAAGGGTGAATAGGGGGAAGACTTGTATAAGAGAAATGCAAAGGTCTGTTATAAACATCGAGTTTCTAACAAACTATAGGAGAAAACATCTAAACGCAAGATTTTCTTACATTCAAACGCAGAAAACCAGAGAATACAACAATGCAACAATAAATCCTTTATTGTAACATAATTGCAATAATTCATGTGAATCAATCAATCATGAACTCCCTTGGTATGAGATGAAAACTAGATGGGATAAGAACACTGTCTGTCATTAAACAAGAAATCTTACATACAGATGCATAACCAGAGAACTAGAGACATCTACTAAAACTTTACAGTCGGGAGCTTCGCTCTACCATCGATGATCACAAAAATGGCGAAAACGCCTACATATACTCAAAACAACAACAACAGCAAAAACAAGACGCTGCATTAAAACATTTGCGTCTGCATGTCTTCAGACAATGTGCGCATGCAGACTCTGGCCGATCGTGCACCCATGACATACGCTATCAGATTTCAGACTGTCCTGCTGCAGATGAATCGACCAGCTTTATTCCTTTGCTGGACTTTCTTTTTATGGCGGAGATGATGCTCAACCACCAGCAACAACCACAATAACTGCTTTCTCGGGACTGGGGACAGCCTCGGTGAAATATGCCTTCAGGTACGTGGAGGTCTCCTAATGGTGCCACCTGGATCAGCTGAACGGTCTCTCTTTGGATGCTGCTTCGCTGGACTGCTGCAAGGGACCCCTACGGCGGACGTGGATGAGGGTCTAACGGGGGTGATGGCGCCAAAACTATGAGGGTGAGATGATAGGTGATGAGGTGTGGGAGATGTGATAGGGGAAGACACATGGCGGAAGGCAATAAGCGGAGGGGGGAGGAGATGGGATATAATGGGCACATTATTTATGGGAGGCTGACGTGGAAGGGAGCAGGACACATGGCAGGTGGTGAGTGGATGATGAGATGGGGGAGGAACCATGTGGACAGAGAGAGGGGAGATGGACAGATGTCGGAGGACGAGGAGGGGCTAAAGGGAACGAGCCTTGTCGCACGGTCAGGTGGAGAACAGACGGAAGGGGGGGAGAACGCTACAAAAGGTGACACGACAGGAATGGGGCCCTACGTCAATACCCCACCATTCCGCCCCCCCCCTTTAATTAAAGACATGATGGTAAAGGGGGGCCGAAATTGCTTGAGAGCCGTTGCTCTGGGTGCTCTAATCTTGGCCGCTCGAGAGATGCGTGGCCGATTCCGGACCCCCCTCCCCCTATTAAAGGCAGAAAGACAAGGGGGGTCTGGAATCGCTTGAGCGTCGTTGATCTGGGCGCTCTAATCCTGGCCGCTCGAGAGATGCGCGCCCGATTCCGGACCCCCCCCTCTACTTAAAGGTAGAATGGCAGGGGGGCTCCAGAATCCGATCCCGACTGTAGATCTGGGCACACAGATTTTGGTCGCCCAGATTTGCTCGTTGCATATCCAAAAGGTGCATTTGCGCCCCAAACTTAGGGTAAGTGGGTTTTTACCCTGCTTCTTCACATTTTTCCCCCAAAGGGGCTTATCTTTCAGGAAAACACCCCTTGTACAAGAAATGTTACTAACATTAGGCTCCATGGGGGACGCCACGCCCCCTGCGGGCTGCCGAGAACTCTTTGCAGCTTCAGTGCCTTGCTGTTGGGTTATGGAGTCAAGCTTGAAAATCCCCTCTGCTGAAAATACACACCGAAAAGTAAAAGCAAAACAAAATAAGGATACAGGCTCAAAGGAACTTATTTATGTACAGTCCTAATACTAATAGAATACTTTACATGGGGCTAGGTGAAAAAAAACTTCCACCATAGCCATTCAAGCAGCTTCCTGGATAGAAGCTCCTTCCTTCTGTCGATGATCACCAGCAGATAGTGTAACCGTGAAAGCAGAACAACTACACTCTTCAACTTCTCCTCACAGGCTGAAGTTGATACGAAATAGGGTTGCTCCAAGGCATAAAGGACATGCCACTCCATGTATTCGCCGACAGGGTCATAGAATGAGTGGCGAATTTCGGAAAATTGGCGATAGGCAGCCTCCTCTGCTACAGAGTTGCTCACATGTGGCTGAATATCTCTGACAAGAACAGGTGAGTGGACAACTGTCGTAGGCTCACTGATCTCGGGCGGTGGCTGCTTGTTGACTGGCTCTGGATAGGAAAAGAAATGTGCGCTTAGCTGCTCTTCTGGTTCTTCCTCGTCTTCTTCGTGCACTTCCCCATCTTGTAAAAAGGGAACGGTCTCCCGATCCTTCCTTTCAATCCCAAATGTAAATACATCATGGGAAATCTTGTGAAGGAAGAAAGAACAATCCTCTTCCACAATGGCTTCTTCGTTTAATTCCGAGACAACAGGCTCATCGGGGGCAGATGCTAACGCATCTAAGAAATCTTCGATAATCTCTTCAAAAGAGCTACTTAGATCATCTGCCTCGAAGACTGGAAAATCCTCTTCGTTGCCACCAGATTCCAACCTTGCATGTTGGGCAGTGAGAGATTTCGCCTGCTCTATCAGTTCACTCAGAGCATCTTCTTCCCCCAGTCTTCTATCCTTACAACCCTCATCATCACAGCCTCCATCAGACATAATCATATCTGGGATGATTTCTTCTTCTTGGCTCTCCCATGGGTCAGATTCATAATGACCATAAACAGGACCCGTGGGAAAGCTT
Organism: Picea engelmannii; assembly: GCA_009831015.1. Classification (NCBI taxonomy): domain Eukaryota; kingdom Viridiplantae; phylum Streptophyta; class Pinopsida; order Pinales; family Pinaceae; genus Picea; species Picea engelmannii. The sequence goes on along the minus strand of ML778180.1, from coordinate 378,108 downwards.
TTTTCATAATCGCCCTCAGTAGGGCTGCTAAGGGCCTCTGCTTCAAAGGATGGGAAATCCTCATCACATTGTTCAACTTCCCACCTGTCAAGTCTGGCAATGATAGATTTTATCAGTTCCACAACTCCGCCCGAAGCATCTTCTTCCTCCCTCGGATCTTCATAATCATCCATTGTAGAGATACCAAAATCCTCTTCTTCAAAGGGTGGAAAATCCTCTGTACATCGCTCAGCTTCCCACCTGTCTAGTCTGGTAGCGATAGATTTTACCGGCTCCATAACTTCGCCCGAAGCAGACGAATGGAGAGGAGAAATGACTGATTTCTGATCCAGGTCATTAGGATGATCCTCATAGCCTACATAAGAGACAGCTTTATCTTGTATACATTTGTTGTAGTATCCCTCACAACAGCTATGAAAAATCAACTCAGAGGGATAAAGCTCCTGACAATAGGCAGTGAAGGCTGCATGGAATTCATTGAGTGAAGAAATGCTAGCAGGGGGTAAAGAATAATACCATTTATGAGCATCCCCTGCTAACAATAACATGAACATCTTCAGTAATACATCCTCATGATGTATCTCCCACTGATGCATGAGTTCATGAAACTCACTGAGGTGCTGAGCAAGGTTGTCCTCTTCACGTTTTCCAAATATGGGCAAATAATCGCCCCATTCATTCGGAGAAGGGACAACATTAGGAAAACCAGGGATAGCAGAAAAATTAAAAGGAGCAAACCTTCGCGCTAATATTTTCTCCATTCCAAACCAGTGGAGTCGCCAATCGATCCTCGAATCATGGAGTTGCCAGGTGAAATATGCGCAGCTTCGAATGTGCTTGGTCCTTGTTCACCATCAAAGGCCAGATCTTACGTTGTTGTTACCCCAGGAAGCTTCCCAGGCTAAGAAAGCAGCTGCTGAAACCTTCTCGAGAAAGCTCCTCTGGGTCAGCTTTCAGGTATGCTAACAGTAGTCACAGCAGAAACAATGATGTGGAAACCTTGGATTCACCCCAGTGGAGTCGCCAGGTGCACAGTAGCAATCTTTAAGGGCTCTGATGCCTGATGCACCTTCAGAATCAGAGGCTCAATGTCGTTCTACCCAGGGAAAATCTTCAATTTCGTCCACGACAACGGCGCTAGAAATGTTAGCGTCAGAAGTCACTCCTGGATTGCCGCAGGAGCAGAGCCCGACGCCCATCAGTTTATGTCACGATTTGTTTATCAAAAGGGGGGATCGAATGGAAGTTAACTCAAAGCAATATTGTTTTAACTCCGAAACTAGGCCAAGCATGCATGGGCAAGTGAGATCTTAGATAAACTTCAGACAGTGAGTTGTAGTAAGGGTGAATAGGGGGAATACTTGTATAAGAGAAATGCAAAGGTCTGTTATAAACATCGGGTTTCTAACAAACTGTAGGAGAAAACATCTAAACACAAGATCTTCTTACATTCAAACGCAGAAAACCGAAGAATACAACAATGCAACAATAAATCCTTTATCGTAACATAATTGCAATAATTCATGTGAATCAGTCAATCATGAACTCCCTCGGTATGAGATGAAAACTAGATGGGATAAGAAAACTGTCTGTCATTAAACAAGAAATCTTACATACAGATGCATAACCAGAGAACTAGAGACGTCTACTAAAAATTTACAGTCGGGAGCTTCGCTCTACCATCGATGATTACAAAAATGGCGAAAATGCCTACATATACTCAAAAAAACAACAACAACAAAAACAAGACGCTTCATTAAAACATTTGCGTCTGCATGTCTTCAGACAGTGTGCACATGCAGACTCTAGCCGATCGTGCACCCATGATAGACGCTATCAGATTTTGGACTGTCCTGCTGCAGATGAATCGACCATCTTTAGTCCTTTGCTGGACTTTCTTTTTATGGCGGAGATGATGCTCAACCACCAACAACAACCACAATAACTTCTTTCTCGGGACTGGGGAAAACCTCGGTCAAATCTGCCTTCAGGGACGTGGAGGTCTCCTAATGGTGCCACCTGGATCAGCTGAACGGTCTCTCTTTGGATGCTGCTTCGCTGGACCACTGTGAGGGACCCCTACGACGGACGTGGATGAGGGTCTAACGAGGGTGATGGCGCCAAAACTATGAGGGTGAGATGAGAGGTGATGAGGTGTGGGAGATGTGACAGGGGAAGACACATGGCAGAAGACAATAAGCGGAGGGGGGAGGAGATGGGATATAATGGGCACATTATTTATGGGAGGCTGATGTGGAAGGGAGCGGGACACATGGCAGGTGGTGAGTGGATGATGAGATGGGGGAGGGACCATGTGGACAGAGAGAGGGGAGATGGACAGATGTCGGAGGACGAGGAGGGGCTAAAGGGAACGAGCCTTGTCGCGCGGTCAGGTGGAGAACAAATGGCAGGGGGGGATAACTATACAAAAGGTGACACGATAGGAATGGGGCCCTACGTTAATACCCCACCATTCCACCCCCCCCCTTTAATTAAAGGCAGGATGGCAAAGGGGGGCCGGAATTGCTTGAGAGCCGTTGATCTGGGTGCTCTAATCCCGGCCGTTCGAGAGATGCGTGCCCGATTCTGGACCCCCCCTATTAAAGGCAGAAAGGCAAGGGGGTCCGGAATCGCTTGAGCACCGTTGATCTGGGCGCTCTAATCTTGGCCGCTCGAGAGATGTGCGCCCGATTCCGGACCCCCCCCTCCGCTTAAAGGTAGAATGGCAGGGGGGCTCCAGAATCCGATCCCGACCGTAAATATGGGCGCACAGATTCTGGCCGCCCAGATTTGCTTGCTGCATATCCAAAAGGCACATTTGCGCCCCAAACTTAGGGTAAGTGGGTTTTTACCCTGCTTCTTCACATTTTTCCCCCAAAGGGGCTTATCTTTCAGGAAAACACCCCTTGTACAAGAAATGTTACTAATAGGTAGGAGAGGCTGGAGGCTCCTGGAGGCTGTCAGTCCAGAGTGATGTGGCATGCTGATGTCACCTAGGGTGATGTGGACCCATGCTCGACATTCCATGTGTCACCTTGATTCGTGATTTTTACAGACCTTATGTGCCAATTGGGACTTGACACGTGTTACCCGTTGATTGGACCACGTGTCATCTCCATATTTTTCCACATGTCACCTCCTGGTGCGTAGTTGATTGACCTAATGGCTAATGGGACCCCGAGAGTTCGGAACTCCATGAGGCTTAGGGTGTTAGAACGTATCCTCCAATAGGGTTGAAGGCTGGAGCCACATGGCAGGATTCTGGGGTTTCAGGACTACAAAGGATATGCGAGTAGAGAAAAGGGTGTTCAATGATGGAGAGCCGAAGCGCCAAAATCCCTTAAACCTATGCGTTGAACGAGGACGAATCTCAACTGTTGGATTTAATGGTGGATTGATATCCATCATAGATGTAGGAGTGCTAGGGAACTCCGAGACTTTGAGACTCTGGGAATGTTTCAGACATGGACAAGAAGGACGAAAGGCTGAAGGCCCGGTAATCGCGAAGGCACGGGGAAAATTCCCTGTAACTGCCCCTCCAGTGGCAATGTCATCGCTAAAGAATAACAACCTTGGTCGAGTTTGTGTCAGGTGGGATGGTACGAATGAGGTGAACCCATGTGGGTGCTACATGGCCTTTGACCAATGATGTTTGAAGAGCTTTGGAAGGGCATAACTTCCAATCCAGAACTCAGATTTGATCACGGTAACAGTCATTGGAAATCTCTTGACGAACATAAGGCGATGAAGATCTCAGGAAGAGGATTCGAGATGATTGAGAAAAGTGAAATTTTGATGCCTGGTATTGGAGTGGGAAACAACACTTGGTCTGCTTGGGCTCACGAAAGAGTCAAGTGATTATTTTTCTTTCTTAGAAAACTTGAAGGGAGAGGTCACCTTGTGATCCAGGTGGATATTGCTGGCCACCCACCTATTCCAATTGGCTCCTCTTGACGGTTTTAGTTCAACACGTTCTTTTGTACTTCTTTGTAATGGTTTGTTCTACACTTCCAGGGTTGTCTGAAACCCCACACATATTCCAGGTGGATACTGGTGGCCTCCCACCTAATCCAACTGACTTATTTTGTATGTTTTCATGTTAGCACATCTTTCTATACTTACAGGGTTGTTTTGGGGCCCTTAACAATGTTTTTTGGCTCACCACAGTCAAATTGTAGACGGAGTCAGAGTTTGACAACGTAATGTGTAGTTCTCTAAAATACCTTTCCAACGGGATATAATGCGCCTAAAACGAAGGTCGTATGCAAAAGTTACGACCCCGAGAAGTTGAGGTACCAACTTACCCATAGGAGCCCACATAACTTTTGGCGTTTCACCTCTTAGGTTTAGGTTTTTGGATGTTCAGGGTTTTGACATTCATGAGTAATATCAAAAAGGCTTCACGAGCCTCATTGTAATCATTCTGCTCAGACATATGTGTGTAGCAGCCACATCTCTTCTCAGAGATAACTACCACCATTCGAGCAAGTGTTTCAGTTTTGCAGTTTTACAGTTTCAACCTATTTCATTTATTCAATAGAATATATTGTTCACTAGATATCTCTGTTTTTCTTCATATCCCTGTGTTTATTGTATTCAGTCTATTAATCAGTTTGTTCCGCTCCTAAATCCGGATCAATGGTATTAGAGCGATCTTCTCTTCATTTATTTTTCTTCGTGCATGTCCCTGACAAGATTTGGGTACAAGAAGTTGAGACTCGAACCAATCGAGCTGTTGCAAGATCGACTGCGTCGAGCCTGACAACAATCCATAGGAGATGAAAATAAAGATGATGGAGTAGGAGATCCTCTTAAAATGTTGCTCGAGGAAGCCCTTGCGCGAAAAAGGAATGAAATGATGGACAACTTTGCGCATATCCTTCGACGACTGCCCACAGGAGAAACATCTTCATCAAGCGGCCATGCAACCCCCTTCAAGGTACAGGTAAATTTTGATATCCCATTATTTGAAGGACTGATAGATGCGAATGTTGTAGATAAATGGTTGAATATGCTCGAAGGGCATTTTTCGGTCCACAATTTTTCGATAGGGAAAATATTACTTTTGCACTCCTAAAGACCATCCCCCATGTTAAGCACTGGTGGGACACTTACTCTGAGAAAAGGGCCATAGAGGAATCTACAATATTTGTGGTTTCCCCTACATGGGATTCCTTCGGGGATGCCATTAAAGAATAATACTTGTAACACCCCTGTTTCCCCCAAATTGTAATTAATCATTAATTAGGGTTACCATGCTATGGCATGGGAACAATGTAAATGTATTATTGTTTGAGTTACCAATAACTGACTGTGGGGGTGAAGCCTTGAAAGTACTGGCCATGATATCATTAGAGGAAAAAATGTGAAAACTATAAGAGAGGGTTCATTATATCAAATAACCCCAAATTTCCCTTTGACGAGGATAATAAACCTCTTTCGGATCCCAAGGAGAGAAATCAGTTAATGAAGAAAGGATCAGTGGTTGAATTATCAACCACCTCCATGAATGGAAGCATGGTCTAGCTGCATATTGTCAGCCTGAAGTACCATTGGGTCTAGCAGACCAGGCTGACCCGAATTTCCTTTTGAAAGAAGGAACAAGATAGGAGGGATGTGCGTGCAAGGCACACGAGGGGATGTAAAGAGGAGTGTGGAGAATGCAAGAAACATTCAACCAGAGAACGAGTAGAGGGCCACGAGATTGATGCAGAGGAAGCATCCGATAAACCTCGTCGAGGTCGTGACAGAGAGAGATATATATGAGAGTATGCAGAGAACGAGACCTGAGCGGAAGGCCGCGATCTTGATGCTGAGGAAAACATCTGATAAACCTCACAGAAGATGCGAAAGAGAAAGGATCGATGAGAATTGGCATAAATTCCATGGTGATATCATGGCTTGGCACGGGGGTGGATAGAGCACTAAGAATGAATGCCTCTGAGCCTATGGTTGGGTGGAAGGACGAACACCCACAATCAGTTAGTTGGCCACCACCTATAATATATAAGTAATATTATATCCTGTGTATTTAAGTGGTAACTGTGAATTAAGGTTGGATATTCTATGAATGTTGTAGGGATGGACATGTTTGCTTAATGGTTATACTGTATCCCTTCAATTCTGCCTAATTGTGTACTTAAGAAAATAAGAGATTCTCTGGCTTGTACACGTAAATGATTGATCCTTGTGCTGGCTCAAGTTAAAATAAATGAACCGTGAATTCGTTGACTTTGGGTATAGCCTCACGTGTGCATGCCAACATTCCCAATCGTTTTGAAGGAAGGGATCGGTCAAAGCTCAGGATAGGTAGTGCATGTGTGCACAAAACCTCTGTGAGGCATGCAGGGATCGAGAACCCCTTTAGTTCTAGAGTTGATAGATGAGCTCAAGAGGTGTGCGAAAGAATTATTCTAAGTGTTAAGTTCAAGAGAAAGAGCTCAAAACTCTTAAGCCTTTCAGAGATAACAAAGCTCAGGAAGAATAGCGAGATTGAAGTATCGAAAGGGAAGGTTCCTTTGTTTGGAAGACGAATGAACGAGATCTGTTCGGGAAGAGCCAAGGTATGTTGTGACCGTTGGATACGGGAAATAGTGCGAAAGCTAACCCCTTGAGTCCTTCGGACTTCGCAAGTTCGGCGAATTGAGTGAGTTCGTCGTAAGGGAGGTAAAATCCTCGAAGTTTTGAAGTCCCGAAGTTAATATAGGCTGTAGATTTGAGGATGCATGGGAACTGTCCCGACCGTCGGATCTACGATATATTCAGTCTGACGTTGACGAATTCGGGAGGACAGAGGTTTGGGAGCACCAAAACCCCCAAAGTCCTGAAGTTGGTGTGGATCGTGGATCTAAGGATCCTTCGGGATCTCTCACGACTGTTCAATTGTGGGGATGCGAGTATTAACGTTGAGATCCCGTGGGAGCCCATGTGTCGAGTGACGGGGTTTCTAGGTGTCCCTCTCGGAGTGGCACACACTGGGATCCAAAGGACCCTTCAACGGAAGTTACGAGCCAAAGAGCCGAAGCAGATCTGATCCGTCCAAGCCAAAGGGACATGTGTCGTCAGATCCTGCACTTCGGGAGAAAAGGGGATGTGTTGAACAAGAACACCCGAAAGCCAGAGAGCCGAAGTTCATCCGAGCCATCCGTTAGTTGAGGACATATGTCAGAAAATATTTCATTTCGGAAGATAGCCACTTTGGAGGAAAGTGGGGTCATGCGAGTTGAGAACTCCCGAAGTAAATCGTGACTGTCGATTTGAGAGAAACGCACGTCGACAGATCGTCAACTTCGGGTGAAATCACGACGGGAGAAAGCGAGTGGGGAGAGGTTGAAACTCCCGAAGCCCGAAGAGTCTAAGTAATTTATATCCGTTGATCTGCGGGAGACACACATCAACATATCATGTACTTTGGAAGCGAGGAGAAAGCAACGCGGATTAGAGGGATGGTCGAAGTGGATCCCGACCATCGAATGAGAGGAACACGTGGTGCATGATCCTTAACTTTGGAAGAAAACACTCTGGGAGAAAAGGTGGTGTGAGCATCCGGGACTCCCGAATGTCGAAGTCCCAAAGTGGATCTGAGCCGTTGATTTAGATGGACGCGTGGCGCTTGATCTGGAACTTCGGGTATGGAGTACTTTGGAGGAAAAATAGTTGGAGTACTCGGAACTCCCGAACGCCGAAGAAGATCATAACCGTCGATCATGAGGGACGCATGACACTTAATCTGTAACTTTGAGTACAGAGTAGTTTGGAGGAAAAAGGTGTAGGAATGTTTGAAATTCCCGAACGCTGAAGTCCCGAAGTAAATCAGGGTTGTCGAAATCCCTGAAGACACGTGACGTTAGATCATGAACTTCAAAGGTTTGCCACTTCGGAGGATTCGAGTGATGGTCGTCTTGGCGCCTGTTGTCTTGGTGTTTGGTCATAGCCCACGGTCATATGCAAGAATAGGGGGATAAAAGAACCCGAAGAACTTGGGAGAGGATATCTGCCAGCTCTGATCTCATTTCAGAGCATGAAGATCGTGGCTGGAAATCTCTAGAAGAGAAGAATGGAATAGAGACCCCGAATGAGGGTATTGATTCTTTTAAGAAGAGCGAAAATTTGAGTCCCCACCATGGGTGTGTTACAAATTGGTATTAGAGCATGGTTACAACACTTGGCCTACTTCGGCTCATGCATGAGTCGTATGAAAATATTTCTGGAGGAATTTAAGGGGTAGAACCCTATCTTACCGCATTCCTAAGAGACGTAGAAAACCCCTACTAAAGAGAGGAATGAAATCCTTTACTGTTGATAGATGTTTTGGAAATTGGCATTGTATGTTGCTAATATTCCCAAATAAATAAGTCGACGTCACTGTGCAATTGTACGTGCTGTTGTACAGTCATAAGATTTGGTTACCAAGGCTAAGATGAGCCTGTGGAGAATGTTATTGCCAAACATAAATCATCTGCATAAGTTCCTTGAGTAGAATGATGCAGATTTAAAATACAGTTGGGATTTTACCCAACGATATTGAATCATGATAGTCTATGACAAAGGAAGCCTAACATTTCTTGGGAAATGGTAGCCGATCCTACAAGAATGAGATTATGTTGAAGAACAATCATATTTAAACTAAAATAGAAATGTGAACGGATGGAGAGGATCCATAGCAGTAATGATTACTGCTTTAATGAAGGGTTAAACCTAGTATAGGTGTATAACTCCTCATGATCATAGGAATGAGTCTGGTGACCATTCCTTGAAAAGGGAGAGCATGCACAACTCTTGGGTTTCAAAGTGGACAAAGAGATGAATTTTGTTTCTAGGTACAAGAATTGTTGGACATGGTTTTTCTAATCAATATGATAAACAAAGCTGTAGAAATATGGAGTGATTGAGTGAGAAATCACCATAGCCTCCCTTGCTTGGTGGATAGGAAACTAATCGTCCATAGTTCTTGTGGGAGGAGGAGAGTGGACTCCGTCCCTAGCTGTGCTGAATAAAAGGAGGAATTCTAGGTGTAACGGTCAAGACCGATCTTGACCTAACGATACTCTGGATTTCTGAACTAGGATGCTTAGTAACATAATTTGAAATTGCATTTGGGATTTAAGGGAATAGTCCAAATGGTAATAGACATTAAATTGTTAAAATTAAGATAAAATGGTTGACTAAATGTTGATCCTGTATGTGGTAAAGGAAGTGTTGGGGCACTTCTAGAAGCCCAATGGGT